>LFYR01000145.1:199629-233653 GCA_001185155.1 Zostera marina | reverse complement strand
AGTTCCTGTGCATATCTTTTTCCTTCGAATCCTGTTCCTCCTCTGGCTGCTTCGCCTCCTGATATTGCTAATATTTCCCCGATATTCCTTCCATCCTGATCTTCCCTACGGTTCTGATATCCTGGCGTTCTGATGTCCCTGTGGTCCTGATGTCCTGTAGGCACTGGTGCTGTTCGTCGCGGAGGCGGAGAAGGCAACCTTTGACGTACGGGAAGCGAGCCCTGCCGCTCTTGTATTCTTTCTATTTCCTTTGCCAGAATCCAACATTCGACCGTTGTATGTCCTATGTCTTCATGATATTCACAATATAGGTGTGGATTTCTGTTAATTGCTGTTTCCGTACGCATTGGCCGTGGCTCCGGAAGCACCCTTTCTTCCCTTAGCGCTAAGAATACCTGTCGTTGGTTCGGGAACGGGGTGACCCTGGGTGGACCGTAATTGATGAAGTTTTCCCTTGGGAAAGTGGTCCTTCTTGCCGTATCTTCTGGCAACTCCCTGTTTTGCGATCGGGCTTCCAGTCTTGGCTGCTTTTGCTGTGCATTTTGATCGTACTGGCCTTTCAGTCTTTGACGTATCTGCTTATATTTTGCTTCGTGGTAATCTTCTACGTTTGATTCTTTATACGATCTCTCCATAGCTTCTGCAAATGTTGATGGGAGATCCCTTACTAAATCCCCTGAAAATCTGGTTGGTCTTAATCCGTTAACCAGCGCCATCAGTACTCCTTCCTCCGAACAAACGACTTTTTGAACTGCCATCGCAAACCGATTCATATACTCTCGCGTTGACTCACGATCTCCCTGTACTACTGTCAGCAAGGTTGTATTTAAACCTTTGCGCCTTATTTTATGCCCGAAGGCAATTTTGAACGATTTTTCCAAATCTTTGAATGAGTTGATGCTTCCCACCGGAAGATTTCTGTACCAACCCACTGCTTCTCCCTTCAAAGTTCTTCTAAACATACGACACCAAATGTCTCTTCGCCCAGTAGTATCCTCCATTTCCATACGAAACGAATGGATGTGATCTTCCGGATCCGTTGTGCCATCATATGATGTAATTTTTGGGGCTCTCCACCCCGTTGGGTATCCTTCCGCTAAAAGATGTCGCGCTAAAGCTTCCTCATTGTCCGTCGGTGTCAATTGGTCCAGATAACCAATTGACGGTCGTACGGGGATGTTCTCACGCATGCTTCTGTTTGCCATTGACACAATTTGTTCCTGGAGTTGCCTTTGATTATTTTGTAAATCCGCGATAATTGACATGAGTTGACTCTCTCTTGGTTCCCGTAATATGGGAAACGCTCTCCCATACCCTTCTTGGTCATTTCTATGTTCTGGTGACCTTGATCGACTTTGTTCCGACCAACTTGCATCCATCCCATCTTCCGGTACTGCTTCTTCAAAGAACCGGGAATTCTCCACGTACGCTGCTGAGGGTGATAAGGTGCCTCTTCAATATTTTCTTCTAAACGCACTTGTTCGCTTACACCTTGGCTTTCACGGGTAACTGTTGACAGCCGATTCCCGTATGTCTCTGCCGCCACGTTTTCTAGACTTCCCTCTATCTGAATTTCCTGCTCCGGTTGTTCTGCATCCATCTTTTCGTGTTTGATTCACGTCAGGTTCACCACTGATCGTATCACACTAGAAAGGTAGACGATCCTCTCTATTATCGTATAATCACCAGTATATTACAAGTGTATTCCTAATGTATTACAAGTGATCCCCCCCCTTACACTTCACCCCTAGGGGTATTTATACAATTTCCTAACGAGTTCGGTATCTGATATACTTGGGATGCCTCCCTTGGGATGTTAACTGCTCAAGCTAATGGGTCCTTCCAGCCGTCCTGGTGGGCCTGGACCAAATGTCCGTAGGGCTGATGGGGCCGCCCGGATCATCCGGATGGGCTAATGTCCAACGTAACTTGGGCTCTCTTCTACTCGTCCTGCTGGGCCTGGACCAAATGTCCGTAGGGCTGATGGGGCCGCCCGGATTATCCGAACGGGCTAATGTCTTCGGCGTAACTTGGGCTCTCTTCTATTCGTCTTGCTGGGCCTCGCTCCTAGACTTCTTCATGGGTCTGGGCTGGTAACTTGGGGGTACCATCAGGGTCCAACCAAACGTGGCTAGACCATTATATCACAAGACCCGAGGGATGGTGTTGTCGACGTTCAGATCCAGAATCGATCAACCATTCGAAGTTCTCGACGAAGGACTCAACGCGGTAGGCAACCTGACCAACGCACAAAATGTCAGGAACTTTGATCAGATGGTTGCGGAATTTGATTCTTTAACGTCGGGTTCGCGGAGCTGGAGAATGCATCGGATACTTCTGGGATCATGCTATTCAAAATTTGGAAAGAAAGAAATCTATGATTCAAGCAATCGAAGTTTAGGAACAAGGAGGTGATAGTTATTTTCATAATCCTTTAAAATTCTCTAATTAAGGGAAGTGTAGGGGGTAATTACTAAATAATCCCTCTAAAATTAAAGTCCAGAAATGTAATTTGGTATATGATGTATGAAATCCCTATCTATATTCACGACTCCACCCATTCGTGAAATCTAAAAACCCTAATTCTCTAATTCTTCACCTGGCGGCTATTTCTCTAATTTTTCAAATTCTCTACCCTGACCTTTCCAATGGAAAATCCCAAACACAGATTGAGGAAGAATCCCAAGCTCCGGAAACAAATCCGTCTTTCTGAATCCGAAGAGATAGCAACCCTTGAAGAATGGATCAAGTCTGGAAAACCTGATTCTGGGACTAACCCTCTCTCCTTCCCGCCTATTCCATCTGGGACTCCAGTGGGGAGGTTGGCTGATGGTGGATTTTCTAGATACGCTGGATGCAAGCGATTCGACCAGCTGCCATTGTCGCAGAAGACCAAAGATGGGTTGAAGAAGAAGTTTGTTACAATGAGTGACATACAAAGAGCATCCCTGCCTCACTCTCTCTGCGAAAGGGATGTTCTTGGGGCAGCGAAAACAGGATCCGGAAAGACTCTCGCTTTTATTATTCCGGTATGGATGAATCACGAATGACCAGCATTATTATTTCTCTTCGTATTTTGTTTTTCTGCAATTCTTCAGCAATTTTTTTGTAAGCTAAAGCTAACAAATAACATAACTTTAAGTGCATGTTTCCAAGTGGTAAAATTATTTAAAATGGATATATTAAACATATTGACTAAAGATCGTTTATTTTAATGTTTTCAAATAATTTTCATGGTGTAATGCTTGGTATTTTAAAATTATACTATTTTCTAGATTCTAGAGAAATTATACCGGTTGAGATGGGGTCCTGATGATGGCGTAGGGAGCATTGTAATATCCCCAACTAAAGAGTTGGCCAGTCAACTTTTTGAAGTTTTGAAATTAGTAGGAAGGTACCATGGCTTCAGTGCAGGTCTTTTAATTGGTGGTCGTAAAGACGTCGATGCTGAAAAAGAACGTGTTAATTTTTTAAATATTTTGGTGTGCACTCCCGGAAGGCTTCTTCAGCATATGGATGAAACCACGAATTTTGAATGTTCACAGCTACAGGTCAACTTAGAGATAATACTACAAATGATGGAATATTTTGATTGCTAATAATGTTTTATTTATTAGTTTTATTGTCTTTACGGTTAGTATACAGGTGTTGGTGCTTGATGAGGCAGACAGGATTCTTGATCAAGGATTCAAAAAAGATTTGGATGCAATTATTTCACAGCTTCCACGAAGACGTCAAACGTTACTTTTCTCAGCAACTCAAACAAAATCAGTTCGAGATCTAGCAAGGCTGAGTCTGAAGGATCCAGAGTATCTCAGCGTGCATTCAGAATCAGTTACGGCCACACCAGAAAATTTGAACCAAATTGTTATGGAGGTTCCCATTGGACAGAAGTTAGATATGCTATGGAGCTTTATTAAGACGCACGTCAATTCAAAGATTGTTGTATTTTTGTCAACTTGCAAGCAGGTAACAACTATATCGGTTTCTTACGCTTCTTTCATTTTTTAAACGTATTGCCTGCCAGTGAGCATTTGGTTTATTTGTTTATCAGCATGCAATTTTAGAGTTTTGTAAACAATCTACATGTGATATTCTTTAGTACTTTACTAAAATTCATGGTGGCATGTTATTTTCCACCAGCACTAATATTTTGTAATTGATTGGAATGGTTCTTTATCAGGTTAAATTCGTTTTTGAAATATTCAAAAAACTGCGTCCAGGTATTCCCTTGAAATGCCTTCATGGACGGATGAAACAAGAAGTACGTCTAGCAATATATTCACAATTTTGTGAAAAGCGTTCAGTTCTCTTTTCAACTGATGTTGCTTCTAGGGGTCTTGATTTTCCTTCAGTTGATTGGGTAGTTCAGGTTAGCATTATGCTGTTAGATTTTATTCACTTACGAAAATGATGACTAACTTAAATCATTTTTATTTTCCTTTTCCTTAGTTTGATTGCCCTGAGGACATTTCAACCTATATCCATAGGGTTGGTCGCACTGCCCGTTTTACATCTAAGGGGAAATCACTTTTATTTCTTTTGCCATCTGAAAGGGAAATGTTCAAAAAATTACAAGCTGCAGAAGTAAAAATACCTGTCACAATGAGAAGAGTATGTGCTATTTTTATTACCAGCTATTTGTTGTTTTGCTTCATTGCTTATAATTGTTTCATATGATTGCATGGCAAGCAATGATTGCAAAATTCAAGATTTTAAAACAGATGATGCGCTGGTCACGACCTCACGGGTCACCCATGCACTGGGGTATTATGTGCCCTCATTCACTCAATGGTCCCATAATGTGTCATAAGGAATACCTATCAATCTATCATAAATTCATGCTTATAGTTCTTATGTCTAGTCGTATAATATGTAAACTTACAGTAGTAGACTATTCTTGTTTGTGTTTGAATTCAAGTCCAGACTTGAAGTCAACTGTCAACCTGAATTCAGTTTGGGGAAAATACGTCCAAAACATTACTTCCAAGTTCGCATCCACCCTGACATGGACAATGTGCATGGCCCTGAAGCTGCGCATTTATCTAATTGTGCATGTTTTTTAAACCATAGCAAAATCAAATAATTACATCTTTTCATAATGTTATTCACTTATTCTTATTTTATAGTGTCCTTTTGCTTTGGTGTTACATGACGTCATGACTCACAAATCACAATGTACCATGTCTGTTTTTTCTCTTCATTCCTATTTTTTTTCTTAGTGTATTTTTTGTTGTGAGATATTCTAGATCCCAATATCTCTGTGTCGTTTTTTATTTTCTACAGTGCACCTAAATAGTAAATACCCAATATATAGAATATCCCTCACTTTATTCATAAAATAGAAATATACAAAAAGATGAAGTCATGAAACATACAAAAAGATGAATTATACAAAAAGATGTAAATCATGTCTTTAAAGTTAAAACTGTTATTTTTTTAAGATCAGAAATGAATGTAATATATTTCAGTATTTCAGATCATTAGTAAATTACTATTTGCAGTTAATTTCTATGTTTTTCTCTTTTCAGCCAAGCACAGATAAGTTGCAGTCAATCTCTGATACATTGGCTGCTACTCTGGCAAAGTTCCCAAATCTGAATGAATTAGCTCAAAATGCTTTTGTTAGGTATTGTCGATCTATATTCAAACAAAAGGATAAAGAAGTTTTTGATATTCTTAAACTGCCTTTGGATGAATTAGCTCAATCTTTGGGATTACCTGTAACTCCCAAAATCCGTTTCCTGACAAAAATAAAACGCCGAAATGAGGTGAAATTGAATGATCAGACTACACATGATGAAGGTGGCAGCGAGGAGGATAATTGCGTTCAAACTAAAGGGAGGGAGATCCATGGAGAAACCAAGTTTGCAGAGGATGATGAAAATGAATTATTCAGTGTGAATCACATCCTGCAAGATGAAACGAAATCTGATGTTGCTGTGTATGTTTGATCTTATTGTTCCCTATTTCTTCTGAATTTTAGGTCTGAGATTTTTTTTTTTATGTTATTTATTCTCAACAGTTTACCCACTAGAGTCTCAAAGAAAAAGATGAATCTTAATAAACCATTTGGAACACGAGTTGTCTTTGATGATGAAGGCAATGCGCAAGCCCCACTTGCTGCATTAGCTGTCAAAGATGACACTCTTTGTGAAATTAATGCACAAATGGCTTTGAAAGGTATGTTTTCTTCCACTTATCATCTATTCGGCATTTTCTGATAATGTTATGTCATGATTCATGAACCATGTTTGTGGAATGAAATTTGCAATGTGAGAACTGAAATTTTCAATAATTTGACTACATCTGTTGGAGAAATGTATAGAATTTCCATGAACTTCTAATTGATATTTTTTAATGTCTATATTTGTAATTGTAGTGAAAAATGAAAGGTATATGAAGCTGAGGGAAGAGGTGAGACAGCACGATAGAGACGATAAGTTTCTTTTGAAGAATCGTCTACGAGATCGACGATCTAAAGAGAAAATAAAAATTAAGCGAATAAGAGAAGAAGCAGCCGGAGATTCTGGATCAGACGATGAAAAGCAAAATGGTGGTGGTAAGAAGTCGAAGTTATATTTTGACAGCGACAGTGATGATGGCGAAAGAGCCGGAAAGCAGTCTATGAATGTTGTTGCAGATTCTATCACTCTAGCACAGCAGGAAGCCTTGGCTCTAAAATTATTGAATTCCATGCATTCATAGAATCATAGCTGTGTATCAATCATTTTTCAACTGTCACAAAAAAAAGAGTATTTATTCGAAATCAAATAGTTACCATTTTTGTTAGCAAATATAGGTAGGTATCAAACATTGCTCTTTACTTGTCTTATTTTTGTTTGTACTTTGTTTGCATCATTGCATGAGCTGATGAGCTTTGTTTTTGGAGAAATTGTAAAACTTTTCTTTTGTATTTGATTCTCATCAGGATCATTGAATTTTAATCCCACGGTTCTTGTAAAGTCAAATAAATCTATGAAATGACTTCCAAGTCCTTGTTAAAATCTGTTTTTTTGCTTTTAAGTGCAGAAATTTCTAGGGGTATCTCGTACATTCACCACCTTGTTTTGGAGTTTGTTTTTTACAAACGAAATGAATGGAGGAGAAATAGGAGAGAGTTCATTCTGCAATTCAATGGTGACGGCGGCGGTGGGGACTTCTGTCGGCATCGGCGTCGTTCGGAGAAGCCTCCAGGTATCTTGTCGGAAGAGGGATAGAGATCATATATGTCCGTACAATGTTTTAGAGATCACGCCTCCGCCTACTAATCTCGGCGTTCGTTGTCTCCCTGTGGTAAGTATTTCAAAATCTTCTCAAATTCAAATCCTAGAAGTGTAATTGATGGTATCGATATGTTCTCCGTCGTTTCCGATTTGGTCGAAGAAAGAAGAATCTGAATTTGATTGATGATTATTGCTATTACTGACGAGAAATTACAGAATATGCAATGTGGAGAGAGCATCACAATAGAAGATCAAACATACACCATATCTGCAGTGGTTCACCGTTACCAGCTGCGTAGAGGAAAATACCAACCCACCGAGAAGAGACTCGACGTGCTCTCTTCAGGCAGATACATCTTGAACCTCTATCTAGATAATCTGCTCCAGCAATCCTAACAGTCACAATTAAGAAATTCATTCCTGTCTTTTTTTGTGCGTGGCAATGAAGCCCATTGGGCCATACATGGTAATATCAATGTATCATGTACAAAATATTATTAGGCAGTTTTACCTATGTGTTAGATCATGGGCAAATCCTTTACCCATGAGTTTCGATATGTACATATTTTATTAAATTTTTATTATAATTTAACCGGTGATATATTATATGACTATGTCGTTCTGACATGGTTTGAGTAGTGCTTGCTATAAGCTCCATAGGAGGATACAAGCAAGGATCCACCCAAATACCCAGTTAGATAATACATGGAAACGATTTTGGTAAGATATCATTCATCATATCATTATTTTTCCATCTTAGGTTTACAACCATTAACAGTTTTTTTTAAAAATCTTTTTAGGACCATATCTTGAGGTAGATTGGTATCATATCTAGATGAAAATAAACATCAAGATTAAATATCTTATTTTTGATATCTTAGATGAAGCGAATCTTTTATATAATATAAGTTTAAAACCATAATTTACATAGTACAAGGTTTAGGGTTTGAACTTTATATATATGATATATGTAATATATATGAAAAATCTGTTAGGTGATATGAAGACGTACAATGACGCAACTCAAACCTTAGGCTCTGGTGTATAACTAGAAGATAGATATTTCTACATCTTGTAGAATGGTACCTTCTGACCTCAATCTTTTGTATTTAGACTCTAGTATTTAGTTTTAACACTCTTCTTATTATACAGAGTGCGATCGTACCAGTATAAAAACATCGAATCACATTTTGATTACCTATATATATAGTGAATTAATGGTGGTCTATTTGGACCATTTCTTCAATTATATATACAAGAAAGTAGCATTTCTCTCTTCCATGTGATTTGTACCACTGTTGTCTTTGTGGGCCAAGATTGGTAGATTTCACAACAGCATATAACAAAACAAATTATTGCAAAAACATAAGCATTATTCCATTGGGAAAAAGGGAAGGAAACGAATATGGCTTAATTATTGACAACAGTGTTTATCTCTGGAAGTGTTTGAGGTTAACACATATATGGAAGTTCTTAATTTCTCGACGTTCTGTCCATCCATTTGACATCATTGTGCGTGCAACCTTCATTTTTCCATTGGACCTCTGTTTGACAATCGCTTGCCAAGAAGATTGCTCCTCAAGTGGTAGATTAGGCCACCTTTGTACATTTTCAAGCAGAGCAAAAACTGAAATGAGTATGAAAATTCCATATTTTCAATTTGAGTATGAAAATTTTACTACTGAATCATTGAGTATGGCATATAACTGTTGATATGGCGTATGTTGTTAGGGTATGATTCAGGGATAATTGACTAATGGTAATAGATGTATTTAGGTTGATGGGTTTTAATTGATAGTAAGCATTGATAGATCCATAGATAAACATACTTTGTAGCAACACTTGGTAGCGACAAAATTATTATCTCCACCACCTAAAAATCTAAATCCCAAAGCACATGTGCATTATGTAAGTATGAGTTTTTCTTTGAACACAGAAAGATTAATTTAATTGATCACAATAACTATTAAGATTTCTAAAAATTCAAAATTCGAATCTCATTGTGTACATTTTTATTACTCTGATTTATCATCCAGAGGTAAATATTTCAAAATCTTGTAGAGAAGTTGAAAAACAAATAAATTTCACTGAGTAAGAGGGGGAGAGTAAACAAATCAACTTTCTATAGGAAGGTTTGTCCTCTGCGTAGGAGGGAAGAGTAAACAAATCATCAATTTCCGATAGGAAGGTTTGTCCCCTGAGTAGGAGGGGGAGAGTAAACAAATCATCAACTTCTGATAGAAAGGTTTGTCCTTTGAGTAAGAAGGGAGAGTAAACAAATCATCAATTTTCGATAGGAAGGTTTGTCCCCTGAGTAGGAGTAGGAGTAGGAGTGAAAGAGTAAACAAATCATCAGCTTTCGATGGGAAGGTTTGTCCTCTGAGTAGGAGGAGAAAGTAAATAAATCATCAATTTTCGATAGGAAGGTTTGTCCCTTGAGTAGGAGTAGGAGTAGGAGTAGGAGTGAGAGAGTAAACAAATCATCAACTTCGAATAGGAAGGTTTGTCCTCTGAGTAGGAGGGGAGAGTAAACAAATCATCAATTTCCGATAAGAAGGTTTGTCCCCTGAGTAGGAGTAGGAGAGTAAACAAATCATCAATTTTCGATAGGAAGGTTTGTCCCCTGAGTAGGAGGGGAGAGTAAACAAATCATCAATTTTCGATAGGAAGGTTTGTTCCATGAGTAGGAGTAGGAGTAGGAGTGAGAGAGTAAACAAATCATCAACTTTCGATAGGAAGGTTTGTCCCCTGAGTAGGAGTAGGAGTAGGAGTGAGAGAGTAAACAAATCATCAACTTCGAATAGGAAGGTTTGTCCTCTGAGTAGGAGGGGAGAGTAAACAAATCATCAATTTCCGATAAGAAGGTTTGTCCTCTGAATAGGAGTAGGAGTAGGAGAGTAAACAAATTATCAATTTTCGATAGAAAGATTTGTCCCCTGAGTAGGAGGGGGAGTAGGAGTAGGAGGGGGAGAGTAAACAAATCATCAACTTCTGATAGGAAGGTTTGTCCTTTGAGTAAGAAGGGAGAGTAAACAAATCATCAATTTTCGATAGGAAGGTTTGTCCCCTGAGTAGGAGTAGGAGTAGGAGTAGGAGTAGGAGTAGGAGTGAGAGAGTAAACAAATTATCAACTTGCGATGGGAAGGTTCGTCCTCTGAGTAGGAGGAGAGAGTAAACAAATCATCAAATTCGAATAGGAAGGTTTGTCCTCTAAGTAGGAGGGGAGAGTAAGCAAATCATCAATTTTCGATAAGAAGGTTTGTCCCCTGAATAGAAGTAAGAGTAGGAGAGTAAACAAATCATCAATTTTTGATAGGAAGGTTTGTCCCCTGAGTAGGAGTAGGAGTGAGAGAGTAAACAAATCATCAACTTCGAATAGGAAGGTTTGTCCTTTGAGTAGGAGGGGAGAGTAAACAAATCATCAATTTCCGATAAGAAGGTTTGTCCCCTGAGTAGGAGTAGAAGTAGGAGTAGCAGTAGGAGTAAGAGTAGGAAGGGGAAGTAAACAAATCATCAATTTTCAATAGAAAGGTTTGTCCCCTGAGTAGGAGTAGGAGTGAGAGAGTAAACAAATCATCAACTTCGAATAGGAAGGTTTGTCCTCTGAGTAGGAGGGGAGAGTAAACAAATCATCAATTTCCGATAAGAAGGTTTGTCCTCTGAATAGGAGTAGGAGTAGGAGAGTAAACAAATTATCAATTTTCGATAGAAAGATTTGTCCCCTGAGTAGGAGGGGGAGTAGGAGTAGGAGGGGGAGAGTAAACAAATCATCAACTTCTGATAGGAAGGTTTGTCCTTTGAGTAAGAAGGGAGAGTAAACAAATCATCAATTTTCGATTTGTCCCCTGAGTAGGAGTAGGAGTAGGAGTAGGAGTAGGAGTAGGAGTGAGAGAGTAAACAAATTATCAACTTGCGATGGGAAGGTTCGTCCTCTGAGTAGGAGGAGAGAGTAAACAAATCATCAAATTCGAATAGGAAGGTTTGTCCTCTAAGTAGGAGGGGAGAGTAAGCAAATCATCAATTTTCGATAAGAAGGTTTGTCCCCTGAATAGAAGTAAGAGTAGGAGAGTAAACAAATCATCAATTTTTGATAGGAAGGTTTGTCCCCTGAGTAGGAGTAGGAGTGAGAGAGTAAACAAATCATCAACTTCGAATAGGAAGGTTTGTCCTTTGAGTAGGAGGGGAGAGTAAACAAATCATCAATTTCCGATAAGAAGGTTTGTCCCCTGAGTAGAAGTAGGAGTAGCAATAAGAGTAGGAAGGGGAAGTAAACAAATCATCAATTTTCGATAGAAAGGTTTGTCTCCTGAGTAGGAAGGGAGAGTAAACAAATCATCAATTTCCGATAGGAAGGTTCGTCCCGTGAGTAAGAATAGGAGTAGAAGTAAGAGTAGGAGGGGAGAGTAAAAAAAATTCGACCCTTAAGAAAGATGAGAAAAAGAGTAAAATAAATCTTTAACTTCCAATAAAAAGATGAGGAGAGGAGTAAAATAAATGTTCATTGACTTGGAATAGAAAGATGAGGATGAGGAGAGAAACAAATGATGAAGATGGAATGATGAATTGTGAGGGCAACGAACGAGCAGTTGGGAGAAGTAAGAGGGAGTTGAATTGGCAATAAAGACTGACTGAGTGAGATAGAAGATAACAAAAAAGAGCGAAAAGATTCTGCCCCCCCAAGAAGAAGCCACACTCTTGTGTCACCTCCAGTGTTCAGACAAGTCGTAAACAAGGTCTAAAAAACAGGTCTCCAATCTGGCAATCACATTCAAAAGAAAATGGGGGAAAATTGCAATAAAGGTAACTTTTTTATCTCCTCGGAATCAACCCAGCAATGTTGTGGATTTGTGGACATTACTGTAAAAACAGAGCTGGCATGGACCCTTTGGCAATGGCCATAGCAGCAATCCACTTTATTGTAGAGCAGTAGTAATCAGAGTACACTGTGCATCATAGCAGAAACCTCAGATCTCCTCACCCTCTTCTTCATCGTCTTCATCTTCTTTTTTTGGGGTACCCGAAAATGAGGTGAGATGGAGGGTTCCAGGTGTCTGGGTGCCGGTGGTGCCGGAGAAGATGATAGCTCGGGTCCCAGTGGTTTGAAATTTGGAAAGAAGATCTATTTTGAAGATTTGGGTAATAATACTCAGACTCCGTCTTCCTCCTCCTCTTCATTTTCCCCGATGAAGGACCCTCCGCCGCCGACTTTGGGGTCTAGTTCGTCGGGGAGGAGAGGGAGAGGGATGGGACAGAGTGGGGAGATGCAGCAGCCGCCGAGATGTCAGGTTGAGGGATGTGGGCAGGATCTTACTTCTGCCAAGGCTTATTATCGGAGGCATAAGGTATGTGGTACTCATTCCAAGTCACCCAAAGTCACCGTCGCCGGCATTGAGCAAAGATTCTGCCAGCAGTGCAGCAGGTCGGGTTGTTTTTCTCCGACGATAATTTCTGGAGGGTTTTGGGGTTTTTTATTTATAAGATAGATAGGAGTGAGCGGATGTGTGGGTTTGGTTGCAGGTTTCAGCAGTTGCCGGAATTCGACCAAGGGAAACGTAGTTGCCGGAGACGCCTTGCTGGCCACAACGAACGGCGCCGGAAACCCCCTTCTGGGCCTTTTTCGTCGCGATTTGGACAGTTATCGTCTTCTTCTTTCCATGTTTCTTCAGAAGACGGTGGAAGATTCGGGGGCTACCTCATGGACTTCTCCCGCCCAAGACTTCCCGGGCATGGAAGAGACATGTGGGCGGCGACCGGGACCGGTGGAAGATCGATGGCTGGTGATCAGTGGGTTCGGACTTCGCAGGTTATTTCACCTTACAATACTCAAGTAGGATCGACATCCGGAGGCGGTCTCTTCGCTGGCCACGAAATTCCTCCAGACGAATGTCCCCGAAACTCAGATTCCAGCTGTGCTCTCTCTCTTCTGTCAACCCAACCATGGGGCACCACAACTACCACCACCACCGCCTCCGTCGCCGGAACTTCAAACTACGGAGCTGGAACGCTATCCATGATGGGCCAAACCTCCAATCCAGCCAACTTTCTCGACAATCCATGGACTACTACCAATCGACATCCCTATCCCAATCCTCCACGTGGGCTTTCGATGTCGATTCCGGTCAACCACATTGCAGGGTTCGGAGACCCCATGGATCCCGGTCGTGGTCAGTTCTCCGACGATCCGGAACATGGTCGCAGATATGATCCCTCATCTAGCGGTCACTTGAATTGGCCTCCTCCCCACTAGTTCTTCCACTAGTGGTCCACTACCAAACCAGAACAGGTTGGATTTGTTGTCGGAATTTTGAGAATCACACGTTCAAACGACAACTTTTCAATTTCGTTCCCTTCCCAAAACACCATCAATCACTTTCTCTCTTGCTCCAAAAGACTTTCTTCACTTCTTCAGTTCAGTTCTGCATTATTATCTTTATTTTCCGTCCCTTTAACAACTTTTTTCTACTACATTTTATCACTTCAATTAGACAATAACACATGCTCTGGGTTTAGGGTTTAATCTTTTGAGGTTTATCAATTTCAATTTGCTAATTTTTTATTATAATATTCTTAATTGGGTTTATTTGGTTCAACTTTACTCGGCCCATTAAAGCCCAACTCTTGTTTATTTAACGAGCCCAACTGTTTAAGCCATCCAAAGTTTTTAAGCATCATAGTAATTTTTATAGAGTTGGGTTTGGTTTCAGTTCGTTAATGAATTGTCTAAGTTCGGATTCGACTCGTTAAGAAATTGTCCATACTCAGGTTCGAAATTGAGACTCGAATTCTAAACCTTAAGAAACTTTAACAAGTCATAGCGATAATCTTTAGAGTTTCGGAGTAAAATAAGTAAATTTTTTCTTCAAATTATAGTAAAGGTTTTTGACGATCAAGATTAGAGTGTGGGTTTTTATTAAATTTTCTTTATAAAAAAGTTGAATGGTTGATGAGGTTTAAAGCTAATATCTGATTTGACTCCAGATAATGATGTATTTATTAAATTAAACAATGAAAAGTCTTAGAAATCGATGAATCAATTAATGAAAAATAATATTATATAAACTTGGTTAAGACTTCATTCTCATTTAATTGAATTATCCCATCAACATCCATACCTAATTACCTAATTATAACCAGTTGATTTAAAACTATGTTGACTTAATGATTAAAATATTTTCATTAGTTAGATTAAATACACTAATCAATCACTCAATTCGATTTCAATATTCCAAATTTCCAATGTTATCAACTTGGATTTCTTCTCATCCACAGCCAAAATTTAATGTTCTCATTTTCATTCCAGATAAGCGCGCCCCGAGCGATCAAAGGTATCTTTCGTTATAAAAAAAATAAAAATAAAAAAAAATCAATCTACATCATTATGGCTGTTGTCTATATTATAACTACCAGAACTGATCACTACATCTCAACCACGGCTACCAACTCATTTTAAACAGTCATTAAGAAAGATGCCTCGTCTAATTATCACCTTTGCGATGTTGTAAACGACCAAGTCTTCTTTTTCTTAATAGTTTAACAAAAACAAAAATTAACTCAACTGGTAAAAGTTATTATTAAAGTTTCTGTTCAGTAGCAAGATGAAAACAAAGCAGGTCGTGAACGGGATGGAGCGAAGAGAAGAACGAATTTGAGATTTTTTTCGCTCCGAACAAAATCTTATCCCGACCCCGTTCTTATCATTGTTCTTCTGCTCATAAGTTTGAAGGATCGTGTTTCAAAGGGCAAAAAAATTAATATTTTTAAAATTTAGACCCATACTGATAAGGTTAGAGTCATATATGTAATACGTCAAAATACGACATACAACTTGAGGATAATTTAACATACAACGTACAGCTCGTTGTACAGAGTTTAATTGTTGATAAATAATGCATTGTCAGACGATGGATTAAGATCGCATTTTGACGCATGGAAGGTTTGACGCATTTGTTGGTGAGTGGTGTAGTCACCTGGTTTTAATCACTAATTTTTAGTAGGTCTCATTCTAAATTGGCTGTTATTTGAAAACTTCTCTCTATAGTAAAGCAGTTAGTAGTTAAGAATCATTACCTATATAAACAAATGTAAACATTGTTATAATCATTCAATACAAGATTCATTTTCACTCTCATTCTAATTGGATTCTCATCTTCACAGAGCATTGAGCTTTTCAAGATGGTATCATACGATTGCTCTGGTGTGAAGGTGATCCCAAGATCGTGTCCGTTTTCCTAAAGCTGAAATCGATTCAAGATCGTGATTTCCCGGATCGTCGAAAACGACGATTTTCCGGCTCGCGATTTCCAATTTCTGTGAAAGAAATTTCCGACGATCTCCTTTCAAGCAGAACGCGAGGTTCTTTCCGACGATTACACGATTCTTCCGCTCACAACGACGCACTTTAACAGGATTCGGTACGGACTGGATATAGATTGGACGCACGGCGCGCGGTTTACAATTTTATTTTATTTTTTTAATTTGTGATTTACTGTTTGCGATTTGAAATTATTATTTTTTCCCGATTTGAAATCAATTTACTATTTTCGATTTGAAATAAATTTTTTTCAGATTAAAATCAATTTAATGTTTGAGATTTGTCAAATCAATTGTTTTTTTTCTTCTTTCGATTGTGATTAAAATCAATTGTTTTTTACACATTGTTTGCGATTTCGTTTCATAATATTTAGATTTCATTTTTTTACAATTTCGTAATATCGTGAAATTTTACACTGATTTTTTTTCTCTGTAAATTTCATATTAGTGAGAATTAAATAAAAAAGGTCAGCTTATAGTGAAAACTATAAAAATGAAAACTATATTAAAACTTTGTATCTTGACCCTTACACCTAGATCTAATGGTGATTTATATAGTTTATTATTTAAATCATTTAAGGGGTGAAGATCAGACATTTCAACGATCGTGACTGATTCTCACAAAACTAATTCTCACTGGAATAGTTTTCTAAATAAAAATTATGTGTGACCACATCAACAATTGATTGATATAACACTAATTGTTAGAGATCTCCTGGCCACATCATCATTTAACACCGCCGCATTTGCTGCTGGTGAGTGGTGTGGTTACCTGATTTTAATTAACTATTTTTGAGTGGGTCTCGTTCTAAATTGGCTGTTATTTGAAAACTTGTCTCCATACGTAACAGAAGAGGCAGATAAAGAAACGAGGAGAGACGTGTTCCGTCACATAGGATTGGCTGGCGGTAGGTGGTCCGGCAGAGGGTGGCGGACGAAGAGGCGAGTAATGGCGGAGAAGAGGAGCAAGCTCTCGTACATCACTGTTCCGTCGCAAGTGACAAGAAAACTCTCTTTGCAATCTTTACTTCTGGTGTCGTTAAGTAAATCCAGTGGCGCAACGCGTCCGGGATTCTTCTCCATCCGTAATCCTCGATCCCTACTCCAAATCATCTTTCTCTTATGCATCGCGCTGTTCTCTTTCACACTCGTATTCCACCTCGACCCCCCCTGTGAAGCCATCGGCAATCGGTCCTTCCTCTTCTCGTCGTCGGAAGGGGATGGAGACGTGTTTTGGAAGCAGCCGGATGGGATGGGATATCGGCCGTGCTTGGAGTTCAGTAGGAACTACAGTGAAGCGACGGATGCGATTATGAGGAATAGGAGAAAGTACCTGATCGTCGTCGTTAACGGTGGATTGAATCAACAGAGGAATCAGATCGTAGATGCGGTGGTTATCGCTAGGATTCTTGGCGCCGCTCTTGTTGTTCCGGTTATGCAAGTCAACATGATCTGGAGAGATTTCAGGTACGCAAAAACAACCTTCGATTTTTCCGATCATCTTTTCTTGGTGGATATATCCTCCGTTATCGGAACCACTAAATTGCAAAAAAAAAAAAAAAAAAAAAAAAAAACATTATGTTTACGCACGGTTTTCGTACGATTTTCATCGAATGGCTGTAAATCGTGTGTTTGCTCGTACAAAGATTTCACTGTGATTACAGCTCAGTGGTTATCGCGGAAATTTTGGACATTTCGATCGATCAAAATCAAACCGTTGATTTTAATTCTAATCGCGTTGCTTTCTTCCACAGCGAATTTCCGGACATATTCGACTGGACACATTTCAAGAAAGTTCTCGCAGACGATGTTCGGATCGTCTCTACTCTTCCGGCGTCGCACATCGGAACCACTCCAGACGAGGAGACTCAAACTCCACTCCACGTATCGCCGGAACGGATCCGATCCATGTACTTGAAAAAGGTAAGCGGAAGTTTAAACAAACAAAAAAATGATTTCGATTTCGCAATTCATATTGATGAATGAGACCGATGTTTTAATGGGAAAAAAAAATCTCCAGCTGGAAATCGTCGGCGTTCTCCTCCTCCGCGGAATCGACTCGAGACTGTCCAAAGAGCTTTCACCGGATTTACAGAAGCTTCGGTGCAAGGTAGCATTCGAGGCACTGAGATTCTCCCCTGCAATCTCGGAGATCGGTAACAGGTTTGCGGAGAGGATGAGGAACAAAGGCCCATACCTTGCTCTGCACCTACGTCTGGAGAAAGACGTGTGGGTGAGAACAGGTTGTTTTCCAGGTTTAACACCCAAACACGATGAATCAATCCGTGCAGCGAGAATTAAAAACCCAAGATTTCTCACCGGAAGAACCAATCTGACTTCCTATGCTCGGAAAGTGTCAGGCCTCTGTCCTCTGACTTCCGTGGAGATCACCAGATTTCTGAAAGCGATGGACGCTCCACGAAACACGAGGATATATTGGGCAGGAGGAGAGCCGTTTGGGGGACCAGATGCATTGAGACCGATTATGGATGAATTCCCATTGCTGTACAACAAAGAGAACATTTCCTTGCCGGGGGAATTGGATGCTTTTGCTAACCGATCCTCTATTCTCGCCGCCATCGATTACATCGTATCGGAGAAAAGCGACATCTTCATGCAATCTCACGGCGGTAACATGGGCCGTGCTCTCCAGGGGCATAGAACATACAATGGACACAAAAAGAATCTGATTCCAAACAAGAGACATTTGATCAAGTATTTCTTGAGCACCACTATCTCTGAATCTGAGTTCAACTCCGTTGTTAAGAAGCTTCACACTGGTCCAACTGGTCTGCCGGAGATTAGGAAGTTTAGACATCCCGGTCATGATGTCACGGCATATCCTATACCGGAATGCATGTGTACCGGTCAACAGCCGCAGTCCAATTAAAAGAACCCGAATACCCGATGGAGACATGAAGCAATAATGTAAATAGTAGGTACACACCACATACGTACACGGTATATATATTATAACATTTTTTTGGACACCCTGTTTTAAATATTTACTTTACTTTAGATTTTTTTTTTTTTAATTTAGATATTTAATCATCCGTTAATCACTTGATCGTCATTCAGTTTATATTCAAATTTCAAAATATGAAAATAAATATGAAATATCGAAATTTTATGAAGAATATATAAAAAAAATATTCAATTTTTTTTTACAATTTGTTATTTATAAAAGTTTCACCACTTAGCCCGCGTTTCTAGTCTTTTCGGGTTTAAAAATTCGAGTACGGGCTAGGACTAACCCAACCATTTTCCTAGCGTTAACATAACAACAGACACAGACGGACAATTCTAGGTCGGACGACGGTAGAATTAGAAAATGAAAGGGTTATGATTTAGGGTTATCTCATACATTTTTATACAAGGAAGTAATCAAATCATTCAAGAGAAAATCACAGGTTGATTGCACAAATGAATTCGTCTCTGATCCTCTCCATCCTAGATTGGAGTGGTTCAGAGACATCTTCAGGTTTGTTCAACCGAATTTCGGTCCGGTCGGTAATGAAGATACCATTGGTCCACCGGAGTAGTCCAAAAACATTCCAAGTCCGTTCAACCTAATCTTGACCTGATCTGGTCTAACCAAGATCGATAAATACTAACCTCTTAAAACGAAAGATAGAAATTTTACACTTGTTTTGGTCAATTCACCTTTTTTTTATTATTATTATGAAATTCAATAGTAAAAGCAATGTACTTTGCTTAAACATGAGACTAATAAGTAATAAGAGACAGGTAATAACTAATAAATATATTATATCATTTATATGTATTAAATAATAATTAAAATAAAATAGGTAATTATTGAAATTGACTGAACATTTGAATATTGCAAGAGTTGACCATTGACCCGCCTTCCATCCCCTGGGTCCTGTCTTAACCTTGACGATTTGATTACTGATTAAGTAAAGCAAAATAACAGTTCATAACAGCTAATTAACCAGAATTCAAAATGAATTCCGACTCACCAAAAGGTATAGAAGGTAATCTGTGTTAATGAAGTGATCCAAAAATCACATTCATAAAGAGTCTTATCTCTTAGGAGATGGTCTTTCTTTTACAATAGAAACGACATAAATAGTCACTTACGTGTAGTTAACCGAAAGATAATGGTAGAATTTTCCCTTGGAAGAGAAAAAGATACCTAAAGCACACCAGGGTTTTTACACTCTTCACGTCATAGGCCAACTACTTAAGAACAATGATGCATTGTTCGTTTTAAAAATTATCGAGTTAGTCCTCAAAGGTTGATGAAGACTCAAACGATCGTAAGATCAAGTAGTTGGATCAATACGGAAAGCGTGAGGTGGGTCGCATGTGATCACTCTTCCTTTTTTTGTTTTAAAATTTATATATTACCAGATAATTTTAACTTAAAAAAAATAAAACCCAAGGATTTAAACTCAATTTACAATAACCATTGGAGTTGTATTGTTTTACACAGGTTGAGAAATAATAGGACCACAATGCAAAAGTTTAAATAAAGTGTGGATTAGCTAATTCGTGCAAGTGGCACTAAATGGGCCTTAGCCAAACAACTCCATAAGAGTGATTATTGGGCCCATTCAAGAATTCAGTCCAACAATTTGCATCTTTCAATTAACAATTGTTAGTTAATGACTTATGTAAACTAGATTAGTTAGTAATTAGTAGTTAATAGAAAACGTTTCAGGTGATATATCAAAAATAAGGTATCTTGTGAAATATTAATATAAGTCGTTTATTTATTTTTATTAAAATGGACTATTTCTTTTGTCTTCATGTCGTACTCAGGGGCTGATCCAGAGAAGGGGTACCTGGAGGCAAATTACCTCACAAGATTTTTGAAAAATAAACTAATATATATAGTAAGCACTTCAGGTAAAATGCGTCATACAACTTGTAATACGAAAACATGTATAATTCGAGAATAATGTAACATAAAACGTACAACTCGTTGTAAAGAGTTTAGTTGTTGATGAATAATGTATTTTCAGCCGACGAATTAAGATCTAACGGTCGAAAATATTTGACGCACTTAAAACAAGCTATATTTTTTTTACTTGAGATGTTGGATCTGAAGAATGGGCCTTAGCCCATAAGTTTATCAAGAAATATAAAAAAAACAATCCTGACACGTGGAATCCTATGATTGGTAGGAATTGATTGCCATCCCATCTCTATGACTATCTACATGACTATATCCAGTGAAGAAAACCAGAAGCAAAGACGTTCTACAGTTTGAGAAAAATGTCGGGGCTTGTTCTGGGTTCCTCCATCTCCATTCCCTCTAGAAGAAAAAGAAGAAGGTAAAATGGTCGTTGTCCTCTTTTCAAATCTTAGGGTTTAATTGAACTGAAATTGAGTACTGTTTGTAATTTATAAATTTCAGAGCACTCATATCTCCCGGCATAATAATAAGATCCCAAGTCAAGTTCGTGAATTCAGATGAAGGCAAGAGACTTGTGTCGGAGGAAGGGTACAAAATCTTAGATGTTCGAGACAAAACACAGCACTTAAGAGCACACATACCAACTTCATCTCATGTTCCGTACTTCATCGAGAACGAAGACAGTGATATCGGAACTCTCTTTAGGAGGACCATGCACAACAATTTCGCCGGACTCCTCTTTGGGATACCTTTCACCAAGCTCAATCCTCAGTTCGAAACCTCGGTTAAGTCGATGTTCCCCAACGACGATGCCAAGTTGCTAGTCGTTTGCCAGGAGGGACTAAGGTTCGTCGATAGTTACAAGAAACATAACTAGTTAGTTTTTCTTTAGATAAATTACGTGGTACATAAGTAAATAAAAATTAATACACTTGAATCTTAGACCTTCAGTTACCTTAATAGTGATTGTGACCAATTGGATTAATCGAGTTGTGTACGTAAAAACCTAACTAGCTAGTTGGTTATTATTCAACTATTGTAGTGTGTGTGTATTGAATTGATAATTCAGGTCGACCGCGGCAGCCAATAAGCTTGTCAAAGAGGGTTGTAAGAATGTTACATGTATGACTTCAGGGCTTCAGTCAATTAAACCAGGTTCGTTTTTTTAAATGATTTTATGATAAAAAAAGTTTATACGACAATATAATTAGTTTACCAGGAACATTTGAATCTGTCGGGCCGAGCGAGTTGCAAAATGCGGGAAAGGCGGGATTACAAGCAGCTCAGGGTAAAATATCTGCTGTTCTTGGTGCAGTACTGATAAGTAAGCAACTACAATATATATAAAAAAAAAACTTTTTTGCGACCAATCAAATTTTATCGTAAGTGCTCATCATCGATGATCTCTACTGGTTTGAACTACAGGTGCTTTGATTTTCGTAACATTCTTCCCGGATCAAGCTGAATACATACTCAACTTCATTCCTACTCCTCCTAGCTAGTTACATTGTGTCAAACATGTAAAAATTACAGTTTTAGTCCAATTCAAGAAGTAAACCCTTGCGTAAAAGTTGACTGACCAGAAGTCGAGCTAAGAAAAGTCGAACCTGAATAGAGATAGACTTGGGAATCAGCGAGAACAATGGTTTGATTAATTTTCACAGCAAATAATAAATGATTTTGATATCCTTGAAATGGTTCATTGATTTTTTTTTTATAATTTGGACTTCTAATCTATAGTATCATAGAAAAAAAACACTTAGTCGACTTAGAATGGCAAGTACGGTAGGATTTTTTTTGCGACCAACACCCACCACTGCAACCATTTCTAGTCACAAATGCTGATTCCCAAAAAGTGGATTTCTCGTTGCTTTGATACCATGTAAGATCACTGTTTTTAGACATTTAGTAGAAAAGGGATAATATGACCAATTACGTTCTTAATTAACCGTCTGAATCACTTAGCTAGTATAAGAATGAAGATGAATTAGGAACAATGTGGACTTATTGAAACCAATCAATTCATTTAAACTTTTGGTGATCAACTCCTCAAGATTAGGAACTTATAAAGCCAACAGCCCCACAAATAATTAATTCTCCTTTTCTCCTAATTTAATTAATGAAAATATTTTTTGCTGCATTTAGTGAGATAATTAGGGTGAGAACGAAACGGGTGATCCATGCCCAGGCCTGCCCGGCCCGGACGGAAGCAAATTAAGAAAATGTATGAACATTAATGATTCTTTATCTTGCATGCATGGTATCAGAGAGATATATATAAGTCAATGCTAACCATGGTAATTAATTAATATCTTTATAATTGGGTCTTTATGATTTCCATCTGACTCTCTATTATTTAAGTATTTAGTTGATCCCATAATTAAACAAATACAGATAGCAATCGTTAAATTAAAATAACAAAAGGAAGGAAAAAGAAAGATAATTAGCTTAATAAATAAAAACAAGTTCAAACATCAATCAATATTTCAATAGGGCATGCGTGTATGGAATGAATATAATAATAATGTATATTTCTAATGAATGGCAGTTGCAAGACCTAACTACCTTCTTTGAATTTAATACATAATTATATATATATATATATATATATATAATAAGCTTAGAAAAACACATAAGGAAACTCAAACTTTAATTAATTATACATGAAGATTAATTCAACTGGTCACAATAACTATATATATATATATTAATTACTATTTGTTTTTATGATATAACCGATGATATATTATGTGATTTTGGTATATTATTCAGATGTACACATTTTTACGTAATCTGGAACCAGAGAAAAGTTCGTCAATTGATTTACAAGATGATTAAAAAACTAAGCTAAACTAAACAAACGTGTTCTTTTTTCTTTTCTTCAATCTCTTGAATTTGGATAGCTGCAGTAGTGATTAATTGGTATTTATGTAGTTGGTCAAATTCAGCAAGTTGTGAGAGCAGTTGGCCGGAGTTGGAGTAGATAGCCACATATATATCATGAAAGCAGAAACCCCATAGAAATTAAAGAATTAATTTTTAACCAGCTTAATTCTTTCTCCGGCCATGAATGCTAGCTTCTCTTTTCCGGCCCGGTAGTTTAATAATTAAGTTCATTCAAATGGAGAGTAAAGATCAACAGCAGCAGCAACAACAGAAGGAAGAACAACAGAAGCAGCAGATCCCATATGGACTCTTCCAACCTTGTTCATCTTCCACACCTTCCAATTTCATGTATTTATATATACATATATGTATATTAATTAACGTTCACGTGAGAATTTAGAATAATTTGCAGAAGATCGAATGCATGTTACAGGAACAAGCAGGAGCATGGGGCCTATGATCTTGGAGAGTTAGATCAAGCACTGATTCTGTATTTAGACGGTGATCAAGCTCAGATAGATCATGATCACTCTGATCAAAGACGTAATTACTGTTCTTAATCAATTGCTAGCTAGCTGTATAGATCTATAGAGAGAGAGAGAGAGCTAGAGATTCCTTTTATTGGGTGTCATGAGAAGTTCATTTTGAACAAATCAGATCATCTTCTCCTTCCCCTCCCTGCAAGGACGAATGTACGACTGGTTTATTTTCCCACCTGATTCTGTCAGTGGCTGTCTAGCCATGTGACCGGAGTAGTAGCAGAACAAGAGCAAGAGGGAGGAGATAATTTGATTTGAAATATAAAATTTCTTATCTTGTTGTTCTTGTTGTTGTTCACTCTTTGGAACTGTGACATGTAACAAACTTGTCATGATTTCTCTGCAGGATCCTTAAGAAGATATGAGAGACTAGTACATTTATCTGTCATGATTTCTCTATACTTTCCTTTCTGACCATCTCTCTCTCTCTCTAGACTTTTTCAATATTCTTTCATCATATATATACCAGATCAAGATCAGATCAGTTTTCCCAGAGATAGAGAGAGAGATCCAGAAAGTTGGTGTTCTTTATTACCTGTAATAATTATTTCAGAGTTTGATCAGAATTCTGAGAGTTTTTCTTGTTGTTGTTGTTGTTTGATTCATGTATGCAGAGACTCTCAACATATTCTTCCCTTCTCAACCCATGCATGAAGATCCTGCACCTGCATCTGCTGTTAATTTGGGGTCTTCAAAGAAACAGTCTTCTGATCATCACCATCAGAAATCCATGGAGGTTACAGCTAACAAAACAACTGTGAAAGATTCCAAGCCACCACTTGTCAAGGTTAGAATCAATCCATCTCTCAACATATGTACACACAGATTCTGGAATAATCCATCTGGGTTTATTTTATTTCTGTTCTTTGATTGTAGCCTGAGGGGAATAATAGAAGAGGAGGAACAGGAACAGCAGCAGCATCAAGCTCTGAGCATGAAGGACCAAAAACACCAGATCCAAGGGTGAGTTGATTTTCAATTCTTCATCCCAAATCAAAATACATTAATTGAAAACAGTTCATCTGATGATTACTGAATATTTTGCCTCCCTTTTGCATGCAGACTCTCAGAAGACTTGCCCAGAATAGAGAAGCTGCAAGAAAGAGCAGGCTCAGGAAGAAGGTTTTATTTTTATTTTTTGAATTTTAGAGTTAAATTATAAAGATCATTCAATTAGAACAAACCCTAATTACATGATTTTTTTAGGCATATGTTCAGCAGTTGGAATCAAGTAGACATAGACTAATTCAGCTGGAACAAGAACTCCAGAGAACAAGAGTTCAGGTTCACACATTTGGATCGAGCACTGTATATATATATATTGTGTGTATTAATTCAATAATGATATCAATTTATGTGTTTTTGCATGCATGGTTTTCGATTAGGGTGTCTTCTATGGAGACGCCGGAGCTCTTCCCGATCAAGGACTTCCTGACGGGATATCGGCCCTTACTTCAGGTGTGTGCAAAAAAAAAAAATGATCTTGTTTGGCGGAATTTTAACGACAGATCTCTTGAATTTCAATCTTTAATATGTTTATTTTCTCTTTTTTTTTTTAATAAAAAGAGGCGGCGATGTTCGATATGGAGTACACTAGGTGGCTAGAAGATCACCACAGATTGATGACGGAGCTCCGAGCAGCTCTTCAGGAACAGCTGCCGGAGAACGACCTGAGAATGTTTGTGGAAAGCTGTCTTGCACACTACAACGAAATGGTGAATCTCAAGAGCATGACTGCTAAGACCGACGTGTTCCATATCGTCTCCGGCGTTTGGAAGACTCCGGCCGAACGGTGCTTCATGTGGATGGGCGGATTCCGTCCCTCCGATCTCATCAAGGTCAATCTCAATTAAAACTTCCTCTCATGCATCAAATATAGTCTTAAAAGATCGATAAAATCGCAATGATACCATGTAGACTACATATACACATTACATAGTACGTACAACTATAGTTAATCATCTTGCTTGCAACCAAAGTCAACTCTCACTGAAACCCTAATTATGACCAAATTTTAGTCCGATACTCTGATACCATGTGTGCACATATATATATAGATTGTTGTGAGACACGTGGAACCGTTGAGCGAGCAGCAGATCCTAGGGATATGTGGATTACAGCAGTCAACGCAGGAGACAGAGGATGCACTAACACAAGGACTCGACGCTCTCCACCATTCACTATCGGAGACAATCGCCGCCAACGACCTCACATACACGCCTAACATGGCCGCCTACATGGGTCAGATGGCGGCCGCCATGAACAAACTCTCCACCTTGGAAGCCTTCGTACATCAGGTTAGTAATATCAATAAAGATCCAGAGTTATAGTTTTAAAAGTGATTTTCATTTAATTTTTACCTACATATATATATATATAAACACTGGGTTTTTGGTACGGTTCTTCGCACCAGAAACCCAGTGCGGCACCTGTCTAAAGGAACCGCACCTCCTCAGTGGATGGAACCACATCAGTTCGCGGAAAATCAAGAAGGCATTGACGCACTACGTACGAACGATCCACATCCACCCCATGCAATCGGTGGTCGGATCTTGCCGACACACTGAACCGCGCGTGTTTAATAAGTGTGATTAATGATTATGATATGCCCAAATATGGTTTAGTTAATATATATTTTTAAGAACCATTAGATGTCTCTTGGACAGCTAAGATCAAGTGAACTTGTTGTCGGTTGATTGGTTAGTTAATGTTTTATTATTTTTACCGTTTTTACCGGTAGTAAGTTTTATTATTTTTACAGTTTTTACCGGTAGTAAGTTTTAATTTTATTATCTTGTAGGGTATTGGATAATAAATTTAATGTACGTACAAATTGATATAATTCTGCATGCATGTACGTATTTACGCAGGCAGATAATCTGAGACATCAAACCCTGCACCGGCTCCACCAGATTCTCACGGTCTATCAAGCTGCACGTGGGTTCCTTGCGGTGGCGGAGTATTTCCACCGCCTCCGTGCGCTCAGTTCCCTCTGGCTCGCCCGACCCAGACAGGACTGACTCTCCGGTCGGCTGATCACACGGTCGGTAGATCAATTATATGTATATCTATATAGATCTGGCAGGGAGAGAATTTTTTTTCTTCATATATGCACCGTTTATATTACTTATCAAACATTCCGGCGATCACCGTACCGGGAAAGTATTCAGACATGGGTGCTCTTATTATTATTATTATTAAGATATATATATGTGGTTCAGTGATTGGTTAATAATTCATGAAGTAATTATCGACATCGATCGGACCGTGACCGTGGCCGAACCCTCTGATGTGATCCTTGAGAGATCTCTTGTGCTTGAAATCAGACCCGCAGATGCAATACCAGAACTTGCCGCAGTTCTTCTCGTGCGTCCTCCAGTCTCCTCTGACGGCGAACGCCTTGCCACACCTCTCGCAGCTGAATGGCTTCACGCCGTGCTTCCTCTTGTAGTGCGTTTGGAGTGTTCTAAAGTCCTTGAGTGGTTTGGATCTTGGATGGTCGATGTTGTTCCGGCAACCGGACTCGCAGCAGTAGCACGGTAGTCGGAGCATTGCTGTTGGTTGCGTTCCTCTCAGTGACTCCGGTCCCTTTCTGTACTGCGATCCGTGCCCCCACATGTGCATCTTCGTCGGACACAAACATGGAATGTAACAACAGTAGATTCAAATCGGATCAAATCACATCAAATCAAATTTACCTACTCGATCTAGCTAGCTTAGCTACCTGCATGTTGTTGTACCGGCTGAAGGTCTTGAGGCAGAGATGGCACGAGAATTGCGTCGGACCGATGAGAATCTGCGAGGGACTAGGGATCCAATACTGCTCTTTCCGATCATCATCCGGAGGTGGAGGAGGAGAAGGAGGGAGAAGGCCTATGTGGAGAGAAACAGTGACTTCTCCAGTATCAGCTTCGGGTATTACTTCACGAAGAGAATCTGTCCTTCCGGGACTGAGATTAAGAAGAGGTAGAGCTACTCTGAGAGGTGGAGATGCCGGCGGAGGAGACGCCGGAGTGGTGTAATTATAGATGCTCCGGTTGTGGTGATTATTGGGTACTGGTGATCGATGGACGTCAGAAGAGATTAAGGGGAGTTGATTGTAATATCCATTGAACATGTTTCTGCAGGGATCTGCAGACATCACTACTACTGTCTATCTTAAACTTGAAGTGATCAGTGTTTGAGGATATAGTAGCTAGCTATAGCTAGTTCAACCAGTTAAAGAATGTTCACCTAATCAACACCCACATAACTAGATTAACTAATTAACTCAACTAATCACAAATATATATAGAAGAAACTTTATGGAAATTAAACTCATTTTCAATTAGCCTAAAAACGTCTATGAAATGCACGCCTCGAGATTAGTGTAACATGAAGGGGAGAAATTCAGATAAAATGATTGGACGGTCAAGGATTTTATGATCGTTTTTAGGCTTACCTAAAAAGAGTTCACCTGAAAATTATTCTATATATCCTGAAATTATTTTTTTACTTTAACTTTTTGCAACTCGCGACTACACAAGAGATTAGCTTATAATTAACTGATCATAATTACTATTAAAGTTTCTGAGAAATATTCATATTAGGGTTTAATTAATTCTCACTATGTATATCATTCGGAAGTAGATCGACTTTTTCTTTTTTACCTTAATTTGCATCTCGACTACACAGAGATATTAACTCAATTGATCATAATTACTATATTTAAAGTTAATGTTTTTTTTACTTTTACTTCAGTTGCGCGTCTCGAATACACAGAGAGATTAACTCAACTGATCATAATTACTATTAAGGTTAATGTTTTTTTTTTACTTTTACTTCAGTTGTACGTCTCGAATACACAAAGAGATTAACTCAACTGATCATAATTACTATTAAGGTTAATGTTTTGTTTTTACTTTAAGATTAGCTCGACTATTAATTAAGGTTTCTGATTGATCGATTGAGGGTTCATGCAGTTTTTGAGTCTAGTTATTTACTTTGATTAAATTTTCATTACGATAATGTAATCACTAGTATATCATTCGAATGTATAGATTTTTATATTTAGTAAGAAGGTAGTCTCTATTATAAAAAAAATTATTAGATCAATTATTGTCTCCGATTAATTGCTTAGGGTTTATGATAAGTACTTTAATTAAATTTTTACTACGATCATTTACTTAGGGTTTCTGAAAATGACTGATTTTTTTTTCCGCTCTGAATTTATCTAAAGATCGATCTGTATATTAATTAATGAAAACCCTAATTCAATTCTGATAATATATATTTGTGAACAGTAAATGAGTATACTATCTAGCTACAGTATTTTTACCTTTCTTTCAAATCGGATAATGACCCATTTCTAGACCTACCTACGTATGATGTCAAATCTGTCATTCACAATCAGAATTTAGAAATATGTGATTTTTCCCACGTACTGTTCTTCCGTAAAGCCAATTAATGTGGTAAAGAGGAGGTTCTTGATCGAACTCGTAT
Source organism: Zostera marina (assembly GCA_001185155.1). Classification (NCBI taxonomy): domain Eukaryota; kingdom Viridiplantae; phylum Streptophyta; class Magnoliopsida; order Alismatales; family Zosteraceae; genus Zostera; species Zostera marina. The sequence goes on along the minus strand of LFYR01000145.1, from coordinate 204,329 downwards.
TTAAAAAATAATAAAAAAAGAGTTCTTGCTGTTAAAACCTGCAACATTCCAATTCCATTTAATGACTAGCAGCAAAGAAAAACGACTGCGATAGTAAGTAAATGGTATCTCCTCCGACACTGTAACAGTGCTGGTTTTTATCTTTTTATGTAATCACTGTGTGTCTTGTCTCTGTGTGCCCATGGAATTCAAGAAGAAAAAAACTTATATATAGAGCAACTGCATATACATATGGTAAATTTCAGATGAACAGTGATTTTGAAGTGAGACATCAAAAATAATATTTTGGACGGTAGGATTTTAACTTTTCGATTGGTTGAGATGATCGGAATATATATCAAACCAGAAGATTCTTTTATTTCAAAAGATCCATGGTAATTTTTATATGATTTTTTTTTACTAATTTACTATATGTGTGAGATATGATTTTAAATCCAATGGTTCTTTTAAATGAACGGTTTAGAATATTATACATATATATATCAATGTTTTAAATGGACGACTAAGAATATGATACAAATCTCAATGTTTTAAATGAACAATTGAAATTTAAATATATCTTATCTGAATCTCATTCTTTCTAATAAGAGCAAGATTCTAATGAACACCTTTTTGAATGCTCTTTAACTGCGATCACCCTCAATGAGATTTTGTCAGCTCGTTCTTTCCTCAAATCGAGGTTAATTTAGAATTTTCATATGTTCTCAGTATCGACTTTTGTATCCATATGTGTCAATATTTTGAGTATCTCAATGAAAATAGATGGTTGAGATGATGAGCTCACAAAGAGTATCAATAAAAAATGTTCACCATAAGTTAATTGACACATAATTAATTATAATCTTATTTTCTATTTTTTTCCTATATACCCTACAAATTAATTCACTTTAATCCCCTTCCCTTTACCGGCCCCCCTAATATTTCTAACAAAATCCCCTCTTCTATATATGCATGGCTCCACTACCTCCACGGCTCCACTAGCTAGTTCTAACCTAGTTTGAATGCAAAGTGGAATACATAATTGACAATTTAATTTTCGCTCAGACAAAGTACACAGACGCTTCGACCAGATCAATAAATTTGACGTCAAGAAAAAATTTTAACCATGGTTAGATCGATCGATTCTACTGAAAACTTACTATCAATGGATTACTGATCGAAGATCGATCTTACCCATCTAATTTTTTGGGTATATAATTAAGGTATGGATTAGTTTAATTCACATGAAAATCGTACTTGTGAAAAATTATATGTGGAATTTTAATCTTGATTTTGAAATTTTTATCCAACAATAGTGAATTGAAAATAATATATTTTTTAATTTTACCTCATTTAACATTTTTTTTTTTGTATTGAAAGTTGACAAATGTGCGACCCAAATAATTATGGGAAAACGAAAAGTGTCAGTCTCACCATCAATAATACTGCAATTTAAGTTAGCCATTTGACACAATTTGTCTCCTAAATTCATATATGAATCACATGGTCATGGCCATGAGCTTGTCTGAGTGTCTCCCACTATATGCTACGTTGGTGCCCAATTAAAGCTTTTACCTTTGGATATGCATCTAGCCGGAATGGACGGAAGCTTGTCGGAACCAATTGTTAAACCTTGACTAAAATTTATATCAATTGAACACGACAAACCACCGACGTAATAATAATTAAACTGGTTTCTCTAAATTGGGCTGGCCCATTAAAAAAAAATAGAGACCATGGCCCATTTTAATGAGAAGAAGGCCTGCTACATATATTAGATCCATTAAGAATTTATGACTTCTTTAAAGTCGCGTGCGTGCAACATATTTTAAAGGAAAATGATTTAAAATAATCAATCACGTCTACAATAATATATGACCCTCAAACTTACTAATAAATACCCCCACAAAACCTACTTGCTTATTATCCAACCCTACTTCTCAACGAAAATCAACAAGATCAAGCAATCTCTATATCTAATTAGCTATGGCCGGTTCAAAAATCATTGTTATCACCCTATTTGTCATTCTTTTTGTCAATGCCGCCTATGCATCTAGAATGTTAACTTCTGGTGGAAGCGGAACCGGAAGCGGAGCTAGTGGAGGTGGAGGAGGAGTAAGTCTGTATATCGGTCGGATTCAGATCGGATATGCAGGTATCCGAATCCGAATCCAAATAATTAATTTTCCGGATATCCGAATCCGGATAACTTTAGGGTTAGTGTTAGGGTTAAAATTTAATAATTATTAGTTAATAAGTTATAAAGATTTATAATTATAACTTAGGTAATTAGGTTTAAACTAAGTGTTTAATGATTTATAATATAAATATATAATATAATAATATTAATTTATTATATATTTATCCGGATATCCCAATCCGGAATTTTTAAACGAATTCGGATTTTATCGACGGATTTTCCGGATATCCGAATCCGACCGAATAAAATCCGGATTTCAATTTTGGTATCCGAATTCGAATCCGGATAGTCATATTCGAATTCGAATGCGGATTCGAATACGGATCTCGGTATATCATTTACAGGCTTAACGAGGAGGTGGTGGTGGTGAAGGGGGATTAGGAGGTGGTAGTGGCTATGGTGAAGGCACTGGGGGCGGAGGTGGAGGCGGAGGTGGGGGTGGAGGTGGATATGAAAATGGGGTTGTCGCTTCGGCTCCTTCTCCCACACCTACTTTTAGTCCTAGTCCTGCACCAGCCTCTTTTTCGACATCTAGTCAGAGTTGGAATTATTATATCGAAAGTGCAGGGTGGAGGTGGCGGCGGAATTAGCAGTAGTGGAAATGGAAGTGGCTACGGAAGTGGTGGAAGTGGTGTAAGTGGTGGAGGTGGAAGTGGAAATAGAGCCGTAGTGGAAGCGGAAGTGCCAATGGTGGAGGCGGCGGCGGTAGTGGAGGAGGACGAGGAGGTGGTGGAAGCAATAGTGGTGATGGTAATGGTAGTGGAAGCGGTAGGAGAAGTGGAAGCGGAAGTAACACAACCGATGGTGGTGGTGGCGGCGGAGGAGGAGGAGGTGGTGGAAGCAATAGTGGTGATGGTAATGGTAGTGGAAGCGGTAGCAGAAGTGGAAGCGGAAGTAACACAACCGATGGTGGTGGTGGCGGAGGAGGAGGAGGAGGAGGAGGTGGAGGTGGAGGAGGAGGAGGTGGAGGTGGAGGCGGAGGAAAATAAGAATATGTATATTCATAATTTTATTATATTATAATTTCTTGATTTTACAATAAAAATAAAATGAATAATTTTAAGTCATAATTATTTGTTGATAAATCCAAAAATTATTTAGAAGATTTTTAAAATAAAAAATCACTTTTTAAATCATTATGCAATTTACTCAAATATTCATATCACTAAAATTATAAAACATATCAACAATTTTTTATATATATAAAAAAATTTAATGAAAAAAAAGGTAACCAATATTCTGGACTTTAATTTTTTTTTAACAATTATTGTGATTAATTGAGTTCATTTTACTATGTATCAATATAATTGTTTTATTTTCAGTCCAAACATATTTTATGACGACGTGTAGTTCGATTAGGGGAGACGGCCGACGATTTCTCAGGGAGTTCTTCCAGCAAAGCCGCCATAGGAAGGAGAAGGGGGAAATCGCGATTTGAAAGAGCGGTTAACCAAGATAAACCGGTGGTTAAACAAACCGAATTAGGAGGAGAAGAATTAGGAGGGAAACTTGTATTCGACTGAATGATTAAAACGTTGATTACAATTAGTTATATATAAGACTTTTACTAACTTATTACATAACTAATTGCTTAACTAACTAATTAAAACATTAACCATTTATTCGCAGCCCATACTTGAATCTGGCCCAGTTATAATTGGCCCATCTTCTTTAATTGAAACTATTGCAGCTCAGTCCTCTAAGTTCTTTTATATTTGATTCTTGAGTGTTGGGAAAATTACCTGCAAAGTAGAATACTTAACCAAACTATTAATAAGTACTAAACTTAATAAAAATGTCAGTTTAATGTTATTTCGGTCATTTGTTTTGATTTCTGTTTTCAGGTTTATTAATCCTTTACTCCCCCCTCGAGTAGGGGTGAGAGCGGGGCGGGTCGCAGGCGGGGCGGCTCCGCCCCGGTATCTGCCCCGTTTTGGGAAAACGGGGCACGGAACAGGGCGGGTCAAGTACCCTACCTACCTGCCTCGAGACCCGCCTCGACCACGGTGACCAGGGCGCGGAACGGGGCGGATCCGGGGCGACCCGCCTAAATTATAAAAAAATATATAATATAATATAATATATATATATATAATTTAAATTTAAAAAATTAAATCTAAAATTTAAAATGGGTAAACTTTTTACCTTGATTTTTACAAAAATTAATTTGAAAAATTATATATCTAATATAATATAATTTAAATTAATAAAAAAAAACATAAAAATTAATTTTAAAAAAAACCGCGGCGACCTACCCGGGGTTCGCCTTGCCCCGAGACCCGCCCCGGAATATGACCGGGGCAACGGGGCTGGTGAGACACGCCTGATTACGTCAGTCAATCCCAGCAACGCCCTTCAAACAAGGAATAGGGTTCCGTCGCTATATGCCGGACCCCCGGAAAGGCTTCCACGGTGCGGAGCACGTGTCTACGTCAAGAGCCCAAGTTAACACTTGGGAGTCGCCGACTGGGACTACCAAGTCGCCGACTCCAAGGGTGAGTCACCGATTCCAGCCAGGGAT
>LFYR01000145.1:56093-191216 GCA_001185155.1 Zostera marina | reverse complement strand
GTAGCCCCGACAGGAGGCAAATTCTATTAGTGCATCAACGGGTTCTGTATCCAAGGCGAGTATCGGATCCTGATAGCGGATCTGTAGCTCTGGTCAGAATCAGACTCTGATAGTGAGTCGGTCTGCTTTGTCGCTTCGGCCTTAGTAGACCAGAGGTCATTTTGACGCTTCGGCCTTAATGATCTCAAGGGGGAGAATCGCAAACTCTTCCTGACACTTCTGTCGCTTCGGCCAGAAGTCGTCAAACTCGGGGGGAGTATCATAAACTCTTCCCGACACTTCTGTCGCTTTGGCCAGAAGCTGTCAAACCATGAGCACGATAGATCTGTCGCTTCAGCCAATCAATCGAGGATTTATTGAGCATAGGAAGGAGCGGCACGAGGAGCAGCCCCCCACGGCAAGGTCAGTAAGTCAATAATAAATATATCCTTTAGACTGATACAGTTGTTTTGCAGGTTATTTTTGTTTTGCAGGAACGATCCTGTCGCTTCGGCCAGAATCAGACTCTAAACGAGTCGGTCCATTTTGTCGCTATGGCCTCAATGGACCAAAGAATTATTTTGTCGCTTTGGCCTCAATAATTCTTCTATCGTGTCGCTTTGGCCTTGATAGACTTGGAGATCATTTTGTCGCTTTGGCCTTAATGATCTCGACCCACTTTGTCGCTTTGGCCTTAGTGGGGTAACCGTCGTTGCGGACATAAAGTCGCTCTTGATCAGGGTGGACTATAAACATCGGTTCTGATAGTGAACCAGATCCTGTCGCTTTGGCCAGGATCCACGCATTCTGTCGCTTGGGCCAGAATCAGACTCTGATAATGAGTCGCTCCATTTTGTCGCTTTGGCCTTAATGGATGGGAGTTATTTTGTCGCTTTGGCCTTAATAATCTCCCTTCATCTTGTCGCTTCGGCCTTGATGATAACACAGAAAGAGTCGCTCCTGATCAGAGTCGGACTATAAACACGTAGTTCTATTGGCCTGGAACTAGATTCTAATAGTGAATCAACCCATCTGATAGTGCATGGGTAACGGAGTCATTGTGTCGTTGTGGCCACATTGACTCGATCCCATCTTGTCGCTTTAGCCTTGATGCGGATCACCTTGCTTGGGGGGGGATACTGGCGGTACACGGGTGTTCAGCCATACTCTCTTCAGGGGGGAGTACTGGTGAGACACGCCTGATTACGTCAGTCACTCCCAGCAATGCCCTTCAAACAAGGAATAGGGTTCCGTCGCTATATGCCGGACCCCCGGAAAGGCTTCCACGGTGCGGAGCACGTGTCTACGTCAAGAGCCCAAGTTAACACTTGGGAGTCGCCGACTGGGACTACCAAGTCGCCGACTCCAAGGGTGAGTCACCGATTCCAGCCAGGGATCTCGGGTCTGGTAGCCCGAGGACTTGGCCTCCACGGAATCGGCGACTCCACTCCTGGATCGACGATTCCCATACCTGAGTCGCCGACTCCCAGACGTTACGCGGGCGGGCCCACCTCATTATGGCACCCTTCAATAGGGCACCATAATGAGGTGGGCCCCACTCAATTGAGTGGAAACGCCTCTAGGACCCTATAAAAGGGGACCTAGGGGTGTCCTCCACTCTCATCTCCTCTTGACTACTCACACCCCACACTAGAGCATCCAAGGAGCCCGAATCGCCTACTCCCACGTGAGTCGCCGATTCCCCTCCTCTTCTGCAGGTGTTTGACGTAGAGCGCGCGTCGTGGACTCCACAGCCTCCGGCTCATCTCGCCACCCCGCGAGCCCACTGGTAGCAGATTCCGTGCTTCATCAGGGGCAAAAATAAAAAAAACGAGGCAGAATATCTGCCCCGTCCCCAGTTACCACCGAGGCGCAGAACGAGACGGGACCGGGGCGACCCGTCCCGTTCTCACCCTTACCCTCAAGCCTTGGAATATATATTCATTATTCCAAGCTTGGAGTGAGCAGTACTAATTTCTTTATTTCTCAATGCCTTTGTTAGAAAATCTGCAAGTTGGAATTTAGTTCCAACTTGTTTTATCAATATTTTTCCTAGAGTTATCAATTCTCTTATAAAATGACAATCAATCTCTATATGTTTAGTTTTTTCATGAAAAACTGGATTGTTAGCTAGGTATATGACAGATTTATTATCACAGTATAGAACTGATGGTTTTCTTACTTTTATTTTTAGCTCATCCATCAATTGATGAATCCAAATCACTTCACATGTGGTTTGAGCTATGACTCTATATTCAGCCTCACATGAAGATCTAGCCACTGTTACTTGTTTTTTGGATTTCCAAGAGATGAGTGACTCTCCTAACATTATACAGAACCATGTTAGAGATTTTCTGCTTATTTGACAAGATGCCTAATCAGCATCAAATATCCTTGAATCACCATATTTCCAACTCTGTTATATATGAGTCCCTGTCCAGGTGCATTTTTGATGTATCTTATGAGTTTAAAAAGCACTTGAAGGTGAATTTCTTTTGGTTCATTCATAAACTGACTCAACCAATTCACTGGAAAGCTTAGATCTGGTCGGGTTATGTTTAAATAGATAAGTTTTCTAACTATCTTTCTATAGAAGGTTGGATCTTCAATTTTTAGAGATTTGTCATTTTTGAGGTCTATATGTCTCTCCATTGATATTTTTGAGGGTTTAGCTCCTGAGAGCCCACAATCCTCTATTATGCCTAATGTATATTTCCTTTGGGAGAGATATATTCCTTTGTTGGAATATGATACCTCAATACATAGAAAATAGTTTAATCTTCCTAAGTCTTTTAGTTTAAACTTTTTCTCTAATTGCACTTTAATTATGCCAATTTTTAATTCATTACTCCCAGTTATGATAATGTCATCTACATATATTATAAGGTATAATATATTTTGATTTCTCTCTCTTATGAATAGAGAGTAATCAGATTTGGCTTGAATAAAACCCATATCTAAGAGGACCCCTCTTAATTTCTCAAACCAGCTCCTTGAAGCTTGTTTTAGCCCATAGAGTGATTTGTTTAGTTTACACTCTTTTATCTCCTTCACTTAGGAGACATTGTGGTGGTCTTAGGTAAACCTCTTCATGTAGTTCACCATGAAGGAAGGCATTATTTACATCTAATTGATATAAATTCCAACTTTTCATAGCTGCCACAGCTATTATTGTTTTGACTGTGACCATTTTAACCATTGGTGCAATGGTTTCAAAAAAATCAAAACCTTCTTTTTGGGTAAAGCCTTTGGCTACTAGTCTTGCTTTATACCTCTCTATATCCCCATTTGGTTTGTATTTTATTTTATAAATCCATTTGGACCCAATTGATTTTCTATCTTTTGGAAGATCAGTTAATGTCCATGTATTGTTTTCATTTAGAGCATTCATTTCTTTTTGCATTGCTTCAACCCAATTTTGGTCTTTTGAAGCTTCATTGAAAGAATTTGGCTCGTCATGAATGATAATTTGTTTTAAGTATTGTTTCTGATTTTTATTTATCCTATGATAAGATACATGGTTACTCATAGGATACCTTGATTCATGGAAGTAATCTTTTTCATTTTCAAGATAATAGTCTTGAAATTGTTTTGATTTGACAATTTTTCTACCATATAAGCTGGTTTTATTTTGTATTTGTGACTTTTCTTCTGGTTGATTTAATCCCAGACTAGTGTCTTCTGCAAATTTAGAAGATTTTTCTTCAAAGTTACTGTCTGAATTTTCAGGATTAATGTTTGATTGATTTATGTTATCAATCATAGTGTGTTTGTCTGGAAAATCAGATGACTTTTTGAAATTTATTTCTGTATGTTCTAAGGTGTTCAGAGTGCTTTTGTTCTGTAAATTGGACAGATTTCTTGATGAGTTGCTGTTTGGCTTACTCAAGTTGATTTTTAGAGCATTTCTGCCTGAAAATTCAGAAATACTCTCTGAACTGGACCTGATTGATTCAGATCAGTTTCCATATCATCATTCCTGTATTTGGAGAGTATTTGTATTTCTGATCTATTTTCTGGTTGTTTTAAACCAGCTCTTAAAGAGTTATTATTTTCAAATTCAGATGTTTTTCCTGAATTATTTTGTGTGATTTGAATCAGTTTCCATATTAATTAGTTTCATTCTTGTATTCAGGATTTATACCTAATATATTCTCTTGTTGATCTGAAAAATATTTCAGAGTATTTTTCTTTGTAGAGGTTCCTTCTAGACTCTGACCACTTCTTATAGATTCTTCATTATTTGAAATGACTCTTGTATGAGTCATTTTGGGTTTATTGCCAACATCTGTTTGGTTTTTGTTTTTAGGTTGTGAATCATTATTTGATTCATTCTTTTCAGTGTTTTGCAATGATTCCTCTCTTAATGAGTTTCCTATGTATTTTTTAGAGTTATTTGAGTTTTTATGGCTCTTTTGACCATAACTTCTTAAGTTTTTATTTTTATTTTTTTATTTTAATTTTTCTTCTGTTTCTGGATTTATATGAACTCTTTCTTCATCTTTTCAGGTATTACTGAATTTTCATTGCTAAGATCCAATATTTTTAAATTTTCAGATATTTGAGATTCTAACTTTTTATTTTGAATAGAGTCATTTTCAGAATTTTTTGAGATTCTATAATCATTTTTAGAATCATAATGTTTATATATAAGTTTATTATATATTTCTTTATGTATGATATTTTGTTTTTGGGGTTGATGATAAGTGTCATCCTTAAAAGGAAAGACATTTTCTCTAAAGAGCACATTTCTAAAAATATGAAACTTCTTGGTTTCTATATCTAGTATTAGATACCCTTTTATATTAGAAGGATATCCCATAAAAATGTCTTTGAATGTTTTTGGAAAAAATTTATGTTTTCTAATATTGGTTATTGCATAACATAGACAACCAAAAATTTTCATAGATTCATAACTTGATACCTTGTTATTTAGTATTTCATATGAGATTTTGTTTTTTAGAACATTGGAAGGAATTCTATTTATTATATGAGTGCCCATAGCACACATTTACCCCAATAGATTAAAAGGATTCCTCCTTAGAAATGTAGAGACCTAGCCACTTCTAATAAGTGCCTATGCTTTCTCTCTACTATAGCATTTTGTTAAGGTGTATATGAGCATGTAAGTTGATGAGTTATCCCATATGCCTCTAATAATTTTGTGAACTGATGTGAGGTAAACTCTCCTCCATTATCACTTCTGATGACCTTAATATTGCTATTATAATTTTTTTTAACTTTTATTATAAATTTTTTAACACATTCTAGAGCCATACTCTTGGATTTTAATAAAAAAATCCAAGTCGCTCTACTATAATCCTCAACTATAGTTAAGAAAAAAATAAAACCATCATGTGTTGTAATTGGGAATCTTCCCCAAATATCAATATAAATGAGATCAAACAATGATTTTGATTTTGATGTACTGTTTTTGTATTTTAATTTTGTTTATTTTGCAAGAGGATAAATATCACAACTATCTTTTATTTTTGAAAGATTTTTATTTATTTTTGAAGAAAAATTATTTGAAACAGTACCATCACTACATTGTTTACAATTTTCAGAAAAAAAAAAATATATTCTAATATCTAGATTTTCATTGTTGATGAACATCTTCATCTTCTCTGTTGATATTGTTGGATCGTGATATGAGGCTATAAGGGGAGATAATAGTCTCTTTTCGATTTATGCAGATTGATAACGGAATTACCTGCACATACTTAAGTACACAAATTGTTGTATAATAATAGTATAATATTGTTAGCAATATAATACTATTATATGATTTTAAAGAATATAATATTATATCTTATAATATTATATATTAGACTTGCATTTTCCTCTTGAAGTTTACTACCGTATATGAGTACATAGTCAATTTTTCAGATGGTGTTTTATAAACAACTATAGTATATAAATACTAAGTTATATTATAAACACAAATTATATTATAAAGTAAATGACCAGATAACTGGATATATATTTGATAAGCAAGATATAGAGTAAATGACCAGATAACTGGATATATATTTGATAAGTAAATGCTTGAACAAATATCTGAGTAAAGATTTTAAAACAATGAATATAACCTCAGATAGTTGACCAGATAACTGGATGAGGGATCTGCGTAAAGTAGTCAACCTCTGTATTTGACCAGATAACTGGAAGAGGGATCTTTTTCAATTAAGTGTTGTTTAGTTGTTTTTAGATGAAAAATAAAAACTAAAGTTAACAAAGAACAACACAAGAGAATTTATACTGGTTCACCCAAATAAGGGCTAATCTAGTCCCGACCAACTGTCAGAATTCACTAGCCTAAAAGTTGTGGCAAAACCTTAGAGTATCAAGGAAACTCTTAAGAACCTCTCTAAGCTTTAAAGCTACTTCGCTTAGGAACCAGTCTTTTACGGGTGGACTCACACCTTAGAGTATCAAGGGCACTCTTAAGAACCTCTAACTTTTGCGGGTAAGTTAGTACCTTAGAGTATCAAGAAACTTTTAAAAACCTCTCTAAGCTTTAAGGCTATTTCGCTTAGGAACCAGTCTTTTACGGGTAGACTCGCACCTTAGAGTATCGAGGGCACTCTTAAAAATCTCTAACTTTTACGGGTAAGTTAGTACCTTAGAGTATCAAGAAACTCTTAAAAACCTAAAAATCTTTCAAGGTAGATTCGACCTAAGAGTTTTCCTGGAAACTCTATAAAACCAAACTAGAGTTTTATGGTTGAGCTCAAAAACCTTCTCTCACACTTTGGTACTATTGAGACAACCCTCTCAACCAAAGTGGACACACACAAGAGGTGATTAAAGGAGTGGAATATTAAAGCAAACACCACTTCTTACTTGTAGAGATGAACAAGAAGATTAGAAGAAGAAGTTGGAGAGCTTTTGAAGCTTTGGAAAGCTAGGACATTTGAGCACTTGAAAGCTTGGAAGCTTGGAAGCAAAAACGTGTGGGCAAGTGTGGAGTGAAAGCTCTTGAGTTTGCTTGTAGCGTGGTGAGTGAAAATGAGGGGTTTACCCTTCTATTTATAGCCTTGGCCACTCAATGTCCACCCTTGGATCTTCAATGGATGGCTCATTGATTTCTCACATAAATCCAAGTTTTGTCTTTGATCTTATCTTGAATAGTGTTTTTCTTGGGTAGAGTTTGTTGGAGAATCTTATCTTTGTATAAATTCAAACTTGAATAGTGTTTTGTCCCCTTGGAATATTATACCTTGAATAAAGTGTCAAAAGATAATAATAATAATATTCAAGGTAAAAATGCAATTATTCCAAATAATAATATTCAAGGTAAAAATGCAATTCTCCCAATTTGACTTTTAACTTTAACTTAAACCCTTAACTCAAAGGATTAATTAATTAACTGGAGTTAGGTTTAATATCGATTGACTTATTTAACCTATTGATTAATAGTGTAATATTAGGGTTTAAATTGACATGATTAAAATATAATCCTATGTCGACAATTTTGATTCTACAGATATATGGCTGATGGGGGTGAAACCCGACCAATACTCCAAGACGTGCAAGCAAGCGCCAAGCGGGGAACTCCGCGGGAAACCGGACCGGAACTCAAGTGCGTAGAGCTCTGCTTCGCTAGGAATCCTTTCGCTCCAAATGACCCGCCTTTAATGAGTGGGGGATGCCTCCTATTTATAGGGGTTCTTATGGGGGTAATCTGGTCATTTGGGAAGTAACCGCCTAACTGCCCAACTGACCAGGTCGAGGCTCGAGATCGACTTTCCAGAGATCGACTTTCTGGGGATCGACTTTCCTGGTGATCGACTTTATTCAGAAGTCGATCCCAGGGAAGTCGATCCGATCAGGAAAGTCGATCTTCCTAGGATTCGACTTGGGACCTCCCCAACCCTAGAATAGGTACCTCAACTCATCTTAGGCTATCCGGACTTCTAGTTGCTGATAGGTTGTGACCGGGTTCGGGATACTGTATCACCAATGGCCAAGCCTTTTGTGTCAATTCTCAAATTCTATGGATGTATATGCAAATTCAGGAAAAGTTGGCTTTAGTATGTAAAGACCATTTTTAGGCTCACCCTGCCCAATCACTTTCCTTGATTTGCTTTCCTGAAAATCACATCCATTTTTGGAAAAAATTAAGTTTAATTCTGAATGATTTGTCAATCTATTTACTGAAATTAAATTGACCCTAAATTCTGGAACATATAACACATTCTTTAGGATTAGGTCTTTTGATAGTGTTATATTTCCAGTGTATTTTACTTTACATACTTCTCCACTAGGAATAGTCACATAGTGATCAAATTCCTCTTTTGGAGTATCATCAAAATAGTGAAAATTCCCAGTCATATGCTGAGGAGCTCCACTATCAACTATCCAAATATTTTCATAATTTAAAAAATTGTATGAAAAAGACATACCAGTGGATTTGCTCAACAAATCCTTAAGTAGTAGTAATTCTTCATTGTTTAGGTTGGGCAGATTTGTAGTAGTGCTAGTCTGATTGGCAGTATCTTTGGGCCTCTTGTAGATATCTTTTTTTTTTTTTTTGGGAAGCCTACTATGTGATAGCAATTTTCCTTAACATGCCCAAAAAATTTACAATTATCACAGTAATATTTTGTATCTAGCTTATTACCACTTTTGCTGTATAAGCCTTTCTTCTTTGGTTCTTCTTTGTTTTCTTCCTTGCTATTCTTTTTGGCAAACATGGCTGTTGAGCTACCTTCTACTTTTTCTTTAAAATTTATTTTATGTTTCTCTTCTTCAATGACCAAGGAGAAACCTTGATTCATTGTGGGTAGCTCTGAATATGCCAAGATTTGACTTCTTATGGTCATAAAGTCTTCATTCAAACCTAGGAGGAACTGATGAGTTCTATCCTTTTCCATTTTCTTAGAATAGATGGGTGCACAAGTTGTACAAAACCTACATTCGGGTTTTTCTATCTCTATATATTGATCCCATAGGGATTTAAATTTATCAAAATATACAGAGATACTACAAGTTGTGAATAAAGTGTTGATCTCATACCTCAGTTGGCTAATCTTGGGTGCATTTTTTTGTTTATACCTCTCTTAAAGCTCCACCCAAGCTTCATATGCTGTCTCTGTGTGAATTAGGGTTGATGCAATTTGTGGGCTAACTCCATTCACAATCTAAGCCATTTGTTGTTTCCCAATCTTCATACTCTTCACTTGACTCATTTATGGGCTTCTTGATCTTTCCATTCACAAATGATGTCTTTCTTCTTGAAACCAGGGAAAGCTTCATCGAATTGGCCCAAGAAATATAGTTCTCTTCCCCGGTCAATTTATCAGACACCATCAGTGCGCCTGGATGATCCCCTGCAGATAGAAAATAGGGTGACTATCTTGGAATGTTTTTTCTTTTACTCTGTGTTCTTTTCTTCTTGCTTGCTTTCTTCCTTTCTCTTCTTCTGAAAAAATTATCAGTCCCCTCCGAGCTAGAAGACATCGTCACTTCTTTGGACTGGTCTGTTGAGGAGTAATCAAATTCCTCAGTATTCTGTTTTGAGTGTAGCAATGCGGAAACGTCGGGATCAATATTAACATCATTCCCAAACGATGATACCATATTATGACGACGTGTAGTTCGATTAGGGAAGACGGCCCGCGATTTCTTAGGGAGTTCTTCCAGCAAAGCCGCCATAGGAAGGAGAAGGGGGAAATCGCGATTTGAAAGAGCGTTTAACCAAGATGAACCGGTGGTTAAACAAATCGGATTAGGATGAGAAGAATTAGGAGGGAAACTTGTATTAGATTGAATGATTAAAACGTTGATTACAATTAGTTATATATAAGACTTTTACTAACTTATTACATAACTAATTGCTTAACTAACTAATTAAAACATTAATCATTTATTCGCAGCCCATACTTAAATCTGGCCTAGCTATAATTGGCCCATCTTCTTTAATTGAAACTATTGCAGCTCAGTCCTCCAAGTTCTTTTATATTTGATCCTTGAGTATTGGGAAAATTACCTCCACAGTAGAACACTTAACCAAACTATTAATAAGTACTAAACTTAATAGAAATGTCAGTTTAGTGTTATTTTGGTCATTTGTTTTGATTTCTGTTTTCAGGTTTATTGATCCTTTACATATTACTGAATTCCGGTTTGAAAAAAAAATTTAAACGACTCCTCTTTGATTTAAGGATATTTATAACTACATGTGCGACTAGGTGTTAAACGAACGGAGCTTTTGCTTATAGAGTCAGACTCAGACTCGACTCGTTAAAGAGTTATTCAGGTTCGGGCTCGAACTCGGGCTCGTCTCGTTAAAGAATTGTCAGGTTCGGACTCGAACTTAACCTGCAGGTTAAAAATAATAATTTGAAAACATAGGGAATCATCCCAAGACCTCTTGTATGCTAAGCTTAACGAGCCGAGTCCGAGCCCATCGAGCCGAGCTTTACTTGACACCCTATGTACGCCCTTTAATTATACATATAAATAACCTAATTAGTAGATATCATTAGCATAAGATTAGTTCAATTGCGCTCACGGTAACTATTAATGTTGTTGACGGTTCATTGTACATTGTACTGGTGATATATATATTATGTGATTTTGGTATTTAATACCATGACAAATGGATTTGGAACAATCTCAAGAATCTGATTCAGAACTTCCACGGGAACTGGATTGTGAACTACTACGTACATGAACTAGATTGGGAACAAGCTCAGGAACTTAATAGGGAATTACCATAGGAACTTGATTGAGAACTATCACAAGAACTGGATTGGGAACTGCCAAATGAACTGGTACGTGATAGAAAAGATGAAAATGGAAGAGAAAAAGAAAATGATACTTGAAAACCCCTGTTAGGGTTTGCGGAAGTTTGGATAAGGAGAGGAACAGTCGGAAGGTAAGAAGAAGAAGAGTTGTGAACAGTCTAAGTAGGAGTCTAAAATCCTTGATTCCCGCCTTTTATATTAAACATTAATATAAGTTATGGGTTGAATCTTTAGTTGAAGGTAGTCTGGCCTCTTTGGCCCAATATTACAATAACACGGTAATTAAGCATTAACTACTAATACATTAATCACTCTTGAGTTAGCCATCTGGACTCGAGCTACAACTTGAAGATTTCCTCCCCATTCTCGATTACAATTGTATCATACCGGCAAAAACCAATTAATCTTAACACCCTCTCTCAAGTTGGAGAATATGGATCCAAGACATCCAACTTGACCAAGAACTTGGTTATTTCCTTTTCTCCTAGTGATTTTGTCAATAGATCTGCTGGTTGATTACTTGTTCCAATGAAGGCTAAAGGCATTAATCCTGACTGTATTTTTTCTCTGATGAAATGACAGTCGATCTTTATGTGTTTGGTCCTTTCATGGAATATTGGGTTGTTTGTTATATGTATAGTTGAAACGTTGTCGCAATGTAAAATTTCTTCATCTATAGGTTTGATTTTGAATTCATGTAACAAATATTAAATGAATGTTACCTCAACAGTTGCATGCGCCATTGACCTATATTATGCTTCCGCAGATGATCTTGACACTACTGGTTGTTTCTTTGATTTCCATGAGACCAATGATGTCCCCAATGAAACACATTATCATGTTATTGATCTTCTTGTTCTAGAACATGCTGCCCAATCTGCGTCGCAATGAGCTACAATCTCAATCTTATTATCGTGTCTATACATCAACCCCCTTCCAGGAGTACCTTTCAGGTATCTGAGCACTTTAAGTGCTGCATCCATATGTACTTGTCTTGGTTGTTGCATGTACTGACTTAAAATTGTGACTGCATGAGTTATATCAACTCTGGTAATTAATAAGTAAATTAACTTTCCAACAAGCCTCATGTATGATGTCGGATCTTTTAGGATTGTTGTATCATTTGATTCCATATTTGATGTTCTATTCATTGGTATTGAGGATGATTTACATCCCAATAATCCATAATCCTTGATTGTATCCAGCACATATTTCCTTTGATTGATATGTATTCCCTGCGACATATATAGCAGTTCCAAACCAAGAAAAAATCTTAATTTTCCCAAATCTTTTATATGGAAAATCTGTTGCAACTTGCCTTTGAGTGCTTTTATCACTTCATCATTATTGTCTGTGATTATGATATCATCTACATACACTAATAGATATGTCTGTCACCTTGTCATCAATTGTATGTGTAAATAATGAGTAATCTACCAATGATTGCACAAATCCCATGTCTACCAGTTTTGTTCTTAACTTAGCAAACCAATTGCGCGATGCTTGTTTTAATCCATATATAGATCTTTTCAATTTGCATACTCTTGTATCATTTTCCTTAAGCATTCCTTGATGTGGTTTCATATATATTTCTTCTTCAAGGTCCCCTTGTAGGAATGCATTATGCACATCCATTTGATGTAAGTGTCATCTCTTAGTGGATGATATTGTTATCATTGTCTTTACAGTGATTAATTTTGCCACTGGTGCGAAAGTTTCATTATAATCAATCCTTTCAATTTGGGAGAATCCTTTTGCTACCAGTTGCGCTTTGTGTCTTTCTACGCTTCCATCACTTTTGTACTTTATTTTGTAGACCCACTTTGATCCTATGGGTTTATGATTTTGTAGTAATTGTACCAATTTCCATGTGTTGTTTTTGTTTAATGCATGCAATTCCTCCTTCATGGCATTTCTCTATTTCCCATGAACCACTGCTTGCTTGTAATTCATTGATTCTGAATCATTTTCAATTTTCTTCACATACTCTTGGTATTTGTCTATGAATTTTCTGTAATTGATCTTCTTCTGAATGGGATGGGTTGTACTACATCCCTCTGTCACTGAGGAACATATATAATCCTTGTACTTGGGATGTGGCTCACATCTTCTTTTTATTTCTTATGTCACTGATTCTTGAGTGTTTTCCTCATTATTCATTTCTTGATCTTTTTCATCATTTTGACTTAACAATTCAAATTGATTTTCACAATTTGTTTTGTTTCTCACAGTCCTTTCTGGTGCTTGCTCATTCAAATTTATAGTATGGATGAGTGAGGTTTTCGGGTTAATTTTTTCATATTGATTTTCAAAGATTTATGAATTTTGGTGATTTTCATTATTCTCCCCCAAAATTTTGGAATTTTGAACATCATCTTTGTAATTATCAACCTTTGAATGATTTTCATTTTCTTTTGTAATATTAACATTTTTGTTACATCCAGTGTCATCTTCACTGTTGTTTTGAAATGGTGTTAAAAATCCACTCATTTTTGAGTCTTTGGTAAAGTTATGAAATGGAAATTCATTTTCGAAAAATTTCACAATTCTTGTGATTATGAATTTGTTCATTTCAATGTCATATATAATGTAACCTTTGGTGTTGGGTGGATAACCCATGAATACTCCTTCATTTGATCTTTGGTCAAATTTATCACTTTGAGTATTATTGTAATAATATGTCTTGCATCCGAAGTCTTTGATATTATCATATGATGGGTTTCTCCCATGTAATTTTTCATATGGTGTTTTATTTTTCAATTTCTTGATGGTAATCTATTTATGATATATGTTGCACTCATGATACAATGCCCCCAAAATTCAATAAAAACTTTGGATTGAAACCTAATGGCTCGAACAACTTGTAATAGATGTTGATGTTTGCGCTCTGCCACCCCCATTTTGTTGGGGTGTGTAAGGGCAAGTGAATTGGTGAATTATCCCTCTTGAAGATAATATTTCATTTAATGTTTCATTTACAAACTTCTTTTTATTGTCTGTTCTTACTATCTTAGGTGTAGTTTTGAACTGATTATTTACAAATCGCAAAAAAATAATGATATTTGGTGTTTCTGACTTTTAAGTCATTAGAAACACCCATGTATTTCTAGAGAATTCATCTACTATGGTCAAGAAGAATCTTTGACCATTTATTGTACGTGGACTGAAGAATCAATATGCATGACATTACCAATTTGATTAATTTCTTTCAGTATCCCATTTGGCAATCTTGCCCTAATCGACTTACTGGTTCTCCATAAGGAAACAAATAGTTTTCTGTTTCCCGACATGTGAGCAGAAGCTTCAGTATCAAGTAGCCATTCAGATCCATAGTTTATTCTATAATTATTACTGTAATTATTTATATTAAAGCAATTAAAATTAAATTATTTATACCTGCCACAGTGGGCTTTGTGGTCATCTTTTGCAACACCTTCAATTGCTCAGCAGTGAACCCATTGTTGTTTGCAGTTGAGGTTGTTGGACCATCAGTCACCTGCACAGAGTTAGCTACAACCTTACCCTTCTCTCGGTTTGTATTTTTGTTGTTCTTTGGGTACCCAACAAGCTTGTAGCAGATCTCCTTCGTGTGGCCATGTCTCTCACAGTGATCGCACCACGTCTCAGTATTCAATTTCTTGTCGTTCCTTCCATAATCCGTATATGGCCTGTTTGGTGTTCTTCCACATGGCCTATTCGGTTTCCTTGCTCCCTCAGATTGAACATAGCAAGCACTAATTTCTGCACTCTTGCGCTTGTGAAAACTCCTATGCTTTTCGTCCTGTTGTACCAATGAAAAGATCCTATTCAAGCTTGGTAGACCCTCATTAGACGACAATATTTGTCCCCTAACCGGTATGAACCCCTCATTAAGTCCCAACAGGAACTGTAAAATCCTGTCTTCAGCCTCCAGTTCGGAGAACTGCTTAAGAACATCACACGTACACTTACCACACACACAGACCGGCTTCTTTATGCACGAATCGAGTTGAACCCAGAGACTCTTTAACTTCTCAAAATACACACAGACATTATCCTCACCTTGCGACATAGTCGATATGTCGTATTTCATCTGGAAGATCTGTGGCTTGTTCGCTATTTTATAGCGATCTTCCAAGTCTTTCCAGGCAACAGCAACCGCATCAGTGTAAAGAAGGGTGGTCGCGATCTCCGGCTCTACAGCATTGAACAGCCATAACAGAACAAATCCGTTGCATGTCTCCCACGCCTCTCGATCTTTGGAGTCGACTAGTGGCTTGATGATATCGCTGGTAGCGAACCCTAGCTTTTGCCTCGACACCAGTGCTACTTTCATCGCACACTGCCATTGGTAAAAGCTTATTTCGCCGACGAGTTTCTTGGTCACCAGGCACGATCCCGGAGTTTCGGAGGCGTGCACATAAAAGATACTTTTTTTGTCCTGGTTGGGTGAAACAAAATCGGTATCGGAGGTTGCTTTTTCGTCATGCAAAATACTGTCCTTGCCACCATTCTTAAACATTGCGTTGTTGCTTGAGTGAAAGGCCAACATGCTCTGATACCATGAAAAATCCTGTTAGGGTTTGTGGAAGTTTGGAGAAGGAGAGGAACCGTCGTCGGAAGGTAAGAAGAAGAAGAAGAGTTGTGAATACTCTAAGTGAGAGTCTAAAATCCTTGACTCCCGCCTTTTATATTAAACATTAATATAAGTTATGGGCTGGACCTTTGAAGGTGATATGACCTCTTTGGCCCATTATTACAATAACACAGTAATTAAGCATTAACTACTAATACATTAATCTAGGGCTTAAATCACTCTTGAGTTAGCCATCAGGACTCGAGCTACAACTTGAAAATTTCCTCCCCATTCTCGATTCCAATTGTATTATACCTACAAAAACCAATTAATCTTAACAATACTGATATTAGGATTTAGTTTCTTTTTTTAAAGAAAAATGTATTAAATGTTTATATTAAATTTTTATAAAATATTTTATAT
Organism: Zostera marina; assembly: GCA_001185155.1. NCBI lineage: Eukaryota > Viridiplantae > Streptophyta > Magnoliopsida > Alismatales > Zosteraceae > Zostera > Zostera marina. The sequence goes on along the minus strand of LFYR01000145.1, from coordinate 175,505 downwards.
AAAATAAAATTTATATTTTAAGTTTTTCGGATTTCAAATGAGTCGCCCACCTCTAACTGAAGAGGATCCTATTTTTTATACGTATATAAATGTTAATTTAAATTATAGATTTTTTAAAGTCGTGCGTGCAACATATTTTAAAAGAAAATGATTTAAAACAATCAATCGGTGCACGTCTACAACAATATATGACCCCCAACCTTACTAATAAATACCCCCACAAACTTACTTGCTTATTATCCAACCCTACTTCTCAACGAAAATCAACAAGATCAAGCAATCTCTATATCTAATTAGCTATGGCCGGTTCAAAAATCATTGTTATCACCCTATTTGTCATTCTCTTTGTTAATGCAGCCTATGCATCTAGAATGTTAACCTCTGGTGGAAGTGGAAGTGGAAGCGGAAGCGGAAGCGGAAGTGGAAACGGAGCTAGTGGAGGAGGAGAAGGAAGCGGAAGCGGAAGCGGAGCTAGTGGAGGTGGAGGAGGAGAAGGAGGAGGAGGTGGTGGTGGTGAAGGGGGATTAGGAGGTAGTGGTAGTGGTAGCGGAAGTGGCTATGGAAGTGGTGTAGGCACTGGGGGCGGAGGCGGAGGTGGATATGAAAATGGAGTTGTCGCTTTGGCTCCTTCTCCCACACCTACTTCTAGTCCTAGTCCTAGTCCTGCACCAGCCCCTTCTTCGACATCTAGTCAGAGCTGGGGTTATTCTTATAGTCTTCCAGCGATCTCTGCCGAAAGTGATAATGGTAGTGGTGGAAGCAGCGGAAGTGGAAGTGGAAGTGGCTCTGGAAGTGGAAGCGGTGTAAGTGGTGGAGGAGGAGGAGGAGGTGGAGGTGGAGGTGGAGGAGGAGGTGGAAGTGGAAGTGGTAGTGGTAGTGGAAGTGGGAGTGGGAGTGCCAATGGTGGCGGTGGAGGAGGCGGCGGCGGTGGAGGAGGTGGTGGAAGCAATAGTGGTGATGGTAATGGTAGTGGAAGTGGTAGTGGAAGTAGAAGTGGTAGTGGTAGCGGAAGTGCCAATGGTGGTGGCGGTGGCGGCGGCGGTGGCGGTGGAGGAGGAGGTGGTGGAAGCAATAGTGGTGATGGTAGTGGAAGTGGAAGCGGTAGCGGAAGTGGAAGTAGCACAACTGATGGTGGTGGAGGAGGAGGAGGAGGCGGAGGTGGAGGTGGAGGTGGAGGTGGAGGAAAATAAAAATATATATATGCATAATTTTATTATATTATATTATATATAATATCTTGATTTTTCAATAAAAATAAAATGAATAATTTCGAGTCTTAATTATTTGTTGATAAATCCAAAAATTATTTAAAAAATAAAAAATTGCTTTTGAAATCATTATGAAATTTACTCAAATTTACATATCACGAAAATTATAAAACATATCAACAACTGCTTTAATTTTTTATATACATATAAAATTTAATGAAAAAAAGTCAACGAGACTCTCAACTTCAATATTTTTTAACAATTATTGTGTTCCAATATAATTGTTCTATTTTCATTCCGAACATATACAAATCAAAATTAGGTATGTCAAATGCGTCAATACAACGTAATACGGTAACGAGTATAACTCGAGGATAATGTAACATACAACGTATAACTCGTTGTATAGAGTTTAATTGTTAATGAATAATATATTGTCAGTCGACGGATTATGATCGAACAATCGAAAAAAAATTGACGCATTTTGGTACAGTGAAGGTTTGACACATATGAAACTAGCTCTGAAAAAAATTCATTAAACAACTCTTTGATTTAAAGATATTTACTACATGTATGACCATTAATTACACTTATGAAGAACCTAATTAGTAGATATCATTAATTACCATGCAAGTAGATTAACTCGATCAATTGGTTTTGTTGATGGTTAATGGTTTTATTGATTTTTACTTCCGCAATAAAAAACCTCCAATTACCTCAAGATTAATTCAATATTCATTTTATCTAGATTTGTTGTAGATAAAACTCTTTTTATTGGACTAAAACCCTAATTAATATGCAAATTAATTAAGAATAGTTGGAGTTATATATGTAAGGCATGGGTCCGACCACGCGAAAGGCCTGGGCCAAGGAAAACCCATGAGGCTAAGAAGCTTATGAGAAACCCTATAAATACCTCCCTTGGTCCAACAGGAGAGGAGGCTGACAACTTGAGAGAGAGAAGACTAAGGAGATTGAGAAAGAGTTTCCGTTTGTAAACTTACACACCATCAAATAAATAGATAGATCTAATGGCCAATATCTCCAAAAACAAATACACCTGCAATCATTTAAAAAAAAATCAATTCATTGCACATGAGTATATATATAAGGTTCGAAATTCGTTAAATTGGCGCGGAAAAACTCACCCAATGTGGGCATCAATATCCCAACCGTTATAATTCCAACAATCTTAAGCGGCAACCCCACCTTGAGCATGTCCATGATGACGATGCGCCCCGTCGCAAATCCCACCATATTGGCAGGCGTACCGGTCGGCAACCAAAAGGCGAACTCCGCCCCAATCGACCCTGCCACCATGAGAATGAGAGGATGCATACCTAAGGTTTTAGCCAGCTGAATCAGAATCGGCAAGACCAATGTGGTGGTGGCGTTGTTAGATGCAAACTCCGTCATGATGCTAGTGACGAAGCAGACGAGAGGCGTCACCGTGAAAGACGGCACTACATCGAGAAAACTAAGTCCATCGGATAACGTATCAGCCAGACCACTGGATGCTACGCCGTCGGCAATGGCAAAACCAGCACCTAACAAAAGAACCACATTCCATTGTAGCTTCTTGCATTTGTTCCAATCCATGAGCTTCTCCCCATGTCCCTCTTTGTTTGGTATTATGAACAACAATGTTGTCATCAATAGCTACATATATACAAAGTAAATCAAGGTTACATTTGAAAAAAATCTATGGACTTATTAGTAATAATAAAGATTTTATAGTTTTTTTTTGCAAAATGTCATAGAAGTTAAAGTGCTTACTGCAACAGTTCCGTCGCCGACGTTATCGTGAAATAGAACCGTCCATCCTGGTAAACTGTCGGTTAAGCTTCTGGTCATCCATAGAACAATCAACACCTGCGCGCCCACATAATATGTTATTGGTCAAAAGAAAAACTGTAGATTGACAGCGGAAGACGGCCAGAACTTACGCCGAACACCAGCAAGATCATCTTCTCGGCGAATGACATGGGGCCAAGTGATTCAAGCTCCCTCTTCAGATGTGTTCGATCAAGATTGGACGCTAGAACGTCTCTGGAAGTCTCCGAGAGGAAGACGAAACATAGGATGCCCCACAGTGCAAGTAACAAGATCATAGACAAAGGAAATCCAAACAAGAACCAGGAACTGTAACTTATCGGGTTTTCCTCCGGGAAATAAGTTGCCCACACTCCGGCGAGTATAAGATTGACTCCGGTTCCGGTGAGTGTAGCAACGCCACCTATTGTCGCGGAGTACATGACACCAACAACCACCGCCTTACCGAACTGTTGGATCACCGGGTGATTCGTGACAGCATGATCGTCACGAAATTGATCCAATATTCCCATCGCCACCGGCATCATCATGACCACAGACGCGATGTTCTGCATCCAGAAACTGATAAAAACCGTAGTACCGCAGATTCCGAGCAGTAAAAGTCGTGGGCTGGGTGGATCACCGCAGAAGACCCAGGTTATGTTGAGAGCCATACGTTGATGGATGTTGTAATGCTCGACGGCGATAGCGAGGATGAAGCTACCAAGAACGAGAGCTATGACGTCATTCATGTAACACTTGGCCACATCATCGGCGGAGCTTATGCCGAGGATTGGTATAAGATAGAGAGGTGCAAGAGACGTGATCGGAACAGGCACAGCCTCAGTTAACCACCAGATAAAGACCCATGCTAGTACTCCGAGCATGTTCTTACCTGAAAGTTCCCCTCCGAAGAGACAAATCAACAGACATGCCAGAGGACCCATGGCTACGTAGTAGATCAGCCTTCTCGCCATCACCGGCGACGTCTGGTCCCGTTCCCGTCGTGGAAGGAGAGCGGAGTGGTGATCGTGAGAAGCTCCGGTGAAATCCATTGGTTATTTTCGATCATCATTGATCTCAGACTTATATTGTTGGTCAATTATTGTGTAGTTTAAGTCTTTAAGAAATAAGAACATGTGGTCCGGTTAAATTACAGCGTCAACACCTGTGTCGTTTTATATAAGTACAAAGAAGATGATGGTCTTCAAGTGTTTTGATGTTGATGATATGATCTCACCGGACAATCCGGTGGTACAACTGTGCAAGCTAGTTCCCGCCGTTCTAAGGAACACACAGATCCGTGTCCGTTGATGGTTTTTTGTTGAACAGATCGGACGGTGTTTGTGTTCTGAGAAATTTACTATCTTATTTAATTTACAACCGAATATTTGAAAGCTTGAAATGTCTACATAAGAACCTTCACTCTTAAATGATTTAAATAATAAACTATATAAATCACCATTAGATCTACATGTAAGAATCAAAATACAAAGTTCACATATAGTTTTCATTTTTATAGTTCTCAATAAAAACTGACCTTTTTTATATTTTCATTACGATATATTAATTATTACGTGATTAAAACAAAGTTAATTAAAGATTATAAATAATGGATTTTTAAATTTATTTTAAATAAAATAGATTATATATTTACCTCAATTTATTTTAATAGAGCCAGCTTCAGGTGAGAACCTCATCTGTGAGAACCTTGTGAGAACTTTGGATCTCAGCCCTACATCTACATCTAACGGTTAGGAATAGAGTTGATTATTTAAATTATTTTTGGTGAAGATCCCCATGTACATTCACTTTTTTGTCACCATTCACTTCCAACATCCTTTTGTCCAGTGGATTTTCTCTTTTACTTTTTTCACCTACTTTTCTCTTCCCATTTGACCTACTTTTCTAGCTCTAACTTTTTTCATCTTCAACCCTCTTTTCCTCCCCTTCCTTCCTTCCACCTTTTTCTCACCACTATCGAACTATATACTATCATTACGCACTATCGAACTATACACTGTCAAACTATGCACTATCGAACTACGCACCGTCATTACACACTATCGAACTATACACTGTCGAACTATGCACTATCGAACTACATAATGTCATTACGCACTATCGAACTATGCACTATCATTACGCACTACGAACTATGTATTATCATTATGCGCTATTTACTCTCGTCAAACTATCCATTTTCTTACATAATATCACAATTCTCGCACTATGCACTATCTCAATTCTCGCACTATGCACCACTCTATGTATTTCAAATGCAATCCGATGAAACCCGAGTATGGGACAATCATCAAAATTATGGTGCAGTAGAACCACTTCATTCATGATGAGTTTTTATGTTATGATCTTCTGACTATTAAAACACCATATGTTATTCGCTTTCCTTAATGTTTAAAGATGACACACTATCTTACCCAAGACTAAAAGATATCACAAGCATGGATTCGTGATTAAGAAATACCAAAGAAAGTAGGTGGGTTTGTCATTACACTTATCAAATATTGCTAATTGAAAATAAAATAAAATAAAATTTCATAACTCATTTCGTAGAGAAAATGCAATAATACGAAGAGAGCCGGACGATGGCGAGTTCAGGTTATTTGACGAAAGAGACGGAACAACCTCCGCAGTCAACAGATTCTTCGCATCGGAAGAAAACAACGGTGATCGAAGCACGAGACATCAAGTTTTCTTCGTAACAGATGAACATCAATCCAATTTCGACGGAGGTTCTTCCATAAGTGATGCCAACTCCGGTAATGATGAGGCCGGCAATAGCAGAACAGAACCGGAGTTAATCTGGACAAAAAAAAAGAATGGGAGAAATAGAGGAAGAAAAAATATTACACAACCCAAAACCGACATCTAATTGTTCCACAATCCAACATGGTAGAAAGAGAAAAATCTGGAAGCTCAACTTTTTATTAAGGAACCCAACACGGAAGAGGAAGAAGAAATAAAAGAAAAAAAACTACGATCCATGGCAGCCAGAAATTACAGAGGGTGAGAATGGGAGAAATAGAGGAAGAAAAAAGATTAAAAACCCAACATGGAGAGCAAAATATTTCACAACCCAACATGGAAGAACAAGCATAATCTAGAAAAACTTCTTATTTGAGAACCCAACACGGAAGAGGAAGAAGAAGAAGAAATAGAAGAAGAAAAAGATGTCCAAAGTGAACCCATAAAAATAGAGACGCCATCTAACCTCAACGGGGATGACTTTGCTCTGGCTGGGACCTTCCCATCACGAGCGCCGCTAGCATTCGACATTGTCGGATTCGGAGGAAGGGATAAAAAAAGTTTGGAAAATAGAAGACCGGTGAAGACTGAAAAGGTAGAGAGAAAGACGGAGGTAGGGATAGATCTGGTTTCGAATGTGGGGGTGAGTAAAACACCGGAGGAATTTTGGGTACAGACGGTATCCTCCCGTCTGATGGTCTGTTCGAAGTTCTTAATACGTAGTGTTGCAGTTATGTCATTGAATGATGTAAAATAGCACTACACCATTGAATGATTACAAATGATCAGAGACAATTCAACGGTTGTGATGTAGTTCTCATATAGTGCTCATATAAAAGATCTCAGGAAGCATTCTGTATTTTAATATCTAATAAAATATATTATTTTTGGTATTTTACACCCTATAAATAATTATACAAAACCCTATTATATTAAAAAAAACAAAGAGGGAAAAAACGGAAGAACCTACTCTTTTCGATCTCATCGTCGTCGGGTACCTTTCAGCCTAATTGAGGTGTATCACGGTGGCCTGATTCTGTAGATGCGGTGGAGAATTGAAGAATAAACTCCTGATATCGGTCTATGCCGATAGTAGAGAAACGGAAGTCTAGATCTATCCCTTTCATTGTATACATCTGAATCGATGTCGTTGGACTTAGATGTCCAGATAGAGCAGTTGAAGCGATGCGAGCCCTTGACAGAAGCGGAGGTTAAGGCTCTCTGTCTCAAGGCTATGGAGATACTTGTGGAAGAGAGTAATGTTCAGCGCGTTGATGCTCCCGTTACTGTCAGTTCTCTCTCTCTCTCTTTCTTTTTGCTATTACTGCGCATAGTCACTATTTCTTTTCCAGATTTCTAACATGATCATTCCTCATTTTTCAATCCAGTTTTCTAAAAGATAATGCAAGACTTTACATTTTTTAGATCCAACTGACAGTATGTATGTGTATATAGATAGAAACCCTAAACCAGATAATTCGGTCTAAAATGTTGAATGTGAAAATGGGGCTGGAAATGTATTAAAACCTAATGGAATTGGGGATTGAAAGCTTCATTGTTTGAAACATGACACTTGGGTTTCAATTTTCAAACCCTAGAGTAAAGAAATTAATTTGTTTCTACTATGAAACTTATTGGGTTTACATTTTATTTGCTTTGTGAGTGTTACTTGTCAGCTATGGTCGGGGCAGGGGTTTTTCCCTTTTTTCTGTGCTAAAAAAGGAATCTTATTCTTAAAAATTCGATCAAGGTTTCTCACATTCGTTAACATATCTCATTATAATTTATAGAATTATATTAGGCTATTCGCACAATCGCACATTACATGTTTAGATGTGGAACATAGTGTCTGTATGTGTGGAGTGTGGATTATTTATACTTATTCTGTGTCTGCAATTTTAGCTAGACAAAAAAAGTCTAAACATGATAGAGAATTTAGGTTATTCATGAGTATTGACTATTGAGTATACGTAAAATGCATGACCAGAAGAAATAACTTTATTTATGCTCTCTTCTTTACCGCGAGACTGAAATGCGTTTAGTTCTCTTGTTAGTTATTTCTGTTTATCATTAATTTATTATATATTCAATGGATAATGGAAAATGCCTACTTTACATATTTTGCTTACAAATATTTATCTTCTGAATTTTTTGTGACAAAAGAATTTGAGATATACTTTTATCAGAGTTTTTCATGCGGTTATGAGGTTCTGTGGCTATCATTGTCATATAGACAGCATATGTGGTCACAGGAGGACAACGTGAATACCTAGAATGCTCGCCAGAAATCTGAAATATGGCCAAAACATCTTTTTCCCCTCCTCTCTAGAAACTAGACCGTTTCGGAAAGAGTTTCGACGAGCATTTTCCAGCAATAATGTAGTCCCTAATCACATAGAAGTTTGGGACTGCATAACCGTATGAAAAACATTGATGCTAGATTAACATTTGATTTAATTTTATTAAGATCCAATAAAAAATGTTAAATATGTGTTTCTACATTTCATGTTCTGCTTTCGATTCATGTCCTGATGGCAATCTTTTACACGTGCTTGCCTATGTGTTGCTAGGTGAGCATGCAGGTGGGAACTCCTAGTCATATTATTCTCGTGAAATTGGCAGATTTAATCTGCCTTATCGTATTGCCATTCAAAAAATTAAATAAATGCTATACATAGACAGAATTACATGAATCATGATTTTGCAATTTCTTCTTTATTTAGACAGAACACTCGTCTCAATAAATACAAGTTTCCAGTCAGATTATTCTCGTGAAATTAGCAGATTTGATATGCCTTACCGTATAGCCATTCATATAGTTAAATAAATGCTACATGGACAGAATTACATAAATCATGATTTTTCTTTATTTCGACAGAGAACACTCATGTCTCAATAAATACAAACTTCCAGTCAGCTTTTTCTTACTTTCTCTCTGGCGAAAATCCTACTCCTTCCAGTCATTTTTTTTCTTTACTTCTTATTTCAGTGTTTGTCTTCTTCTTCGGTTTATTTTTATTTTTGTTTTCTTCTTTAGGGCAGATATAACGAAAATGGTGAATGGGCATTTCTGCATTTGTAAATGAACATAAGCATTTTCTCGAAACAAAATCAGTGACAATTTTATAACTCAAATGTCACTTTTTTAATTGTGTTCTCTTTTCCCCCATAGATATGTGGTGATATTCATGGCCAGTTTTATGACATGAAAGAGTTATTTAAAGTTGGCGGTGACTGTCCAAAGACAAATTACTTATTTTTGGGAGATTTTGTTGACCGGGGATTTTATTCTGTTGAAACATTTTTGCTTCTATTGGCACTAAAGGTAATATTCTGATCTTGAATGTCTTCATAGGAAAGATTATAGTATTTTTTGTTTAAAATATAATGAATATTTAGTGCACCATTTTCACTGTGATACTGGTGTGACATTTTCACTAAGTTGTTTTAGTAATATCACTTTTTCTATCGTACTGTAGGTACGGTATCCTGACAGGATAACCCTCATAAGAGGAAATCACGAGAGCCGGCAGATTACTCAGGTTATCATTTTAACACTTTCCTATGTCTATTGCCTATGTCAATATGTTATCAGGTTTGTCAATTTGTCTAATATGTTCTTAATTGATTAGGTTTATGGATTTTATGATGAGTGTCTTCGGAAATATGGATCTGTTAATGTATGGAGATACTGCACAGATATATTTGATTACCTAAGGTGTTCTTATCTTTTAGTTTATTATGAATTTATTTTTCAACTTGATCGTTTTATAATATATTAATATTTGACCATTTGTACATAATTAATTTCACACCTTCAAATGGCTTTAAAAAAAATTCACACCTTCATGCAGTTTATCAGCACTTATTGATAATCGGGTTTTCTCAGTCCATGGAGGTCTTTCTCCTAATATTAATACATTAGACCAGGTAAATTTTATAATTTATGCTGCTATTTTTTATAATATGGTCTATTTTGTAAGTGTTTTGGGATGTGCTATGCATGAGTTTCCTTAACAGATTAGAATAATAGACCGGAAACAAGAAGTTCCTCATGATGGTGGCATGTGCGATCTTCTATGGTCAGATCCTGAAGATGTTGTTGATGGATGGGGTATAAGTCCCCGAGGTGCTGGCTTCTTATTTGGTGGGAATGTAGTTAGCTCTTTTAATCGTGTGAATAACATTGATTACATATGCCGTGCACATCAGCTGGTGATGGAAGGATACAAATGGATGTTCAATAACCAAATAGTAACAGTGTGGTCTGCTCCTAATTATTGTTACAGGTAATAACTGACTTAAAATGTAGCTAAATGGCGCTTTCTGTTTGATGTTAAATTGTTTATAGTTATTTTATTTTGATGATTGAGGTAGGTCGCCTAGGCGACAAAGTCCCCATGTTGGTCTAGGCCATGGTATCTTGCCTTAGGTAGATTCCGGAAACCAGTGGGCTTTCCCGCCACCGGTGAGATTTCCTATCATTCTTGTCTGTCTGTTAGCCTTGCACCCACTACTTAGGTAAGGTATCCAACACCTTGAAAACTCCTCTTCTCTGGTTATTGGGCACTTCTTCTTGTTGCCTTTTTGCCTTGAATACTACGGGCAACCTAATTTATGGATTGTATAATTAGTTAACCAATTATGTACTAGTCATAATAAACTGAGAAATTTTAATTTTTGTTTATAGAGGATTTTTGGTACACATTCTAAAAGTACGATTTTTTTTTTTAAATAATTTTGTTGGTTTTAATGCTCTACTATAATTTATTCATCATTTTTCATTTTAGATGTGGTAACGTGGCTGCGATTCTTGAGCTAGATGATGATCTGAACAAACGATTTCGTGTTTTTGATGCAGCTCCACAAGTTTGTTCATCAAAAATTCATTGTCTCTTTCTTTCTTTATCTTAATATTTCATTCTTTTCTTAATTAATCATATTTTTTACAGGAGTCAAGAGGGGTCCCTGCAAAAAAGCCGGCACCTGATTATTTTCTCTAAAACTAAATTAATCTCGTGAAAGGATTTGCTGACCTTGAGATTCTTGACACACACCTTCAATTCTAAGGCCTTTGATCTACTTTCTCAAGAACAAGAAAACTTATTTATATGGTATGATAAGTTATTTAAAGCTTCAGCTGGCTTGGTTTTTTGATGATTTACAAATTCTGAAGTTACAACATTATTGTTGATTAAAAAACAATCAATACCCATCATCATTCTCTGAATGAAAGGAAGATGATGCTAGAGATCGTGTAGAGCAAAACTACATTAAGAATATTTATCTAACGTGATATAAGAAATTTGGTTATTTTTTTTAAATATCTGAATAATTTATTAGCATTGTAGTGTGTACTTAAAACAGCTTATGTGATAAATTAAAACTCAATATGATTATCGTGAATAATTTTAACTACCACACAAATACACAGCATAACCATGGCATCTTAGCATCATCTTAGCATAAATACGACAAGCTAACTTAACTACAACTAAACTAAGAAGACTGTTCTTGGCTTAGAGTCTTAAGTTTCCTCAAAGGACATTCTGACATTCTCCCTAGATTAAAATCTATAATACTATAAATAGATTAAAGCCCCACATCTAGCTAGTCTGTAATTTACTCTACAAGACACAATAGATAGAGTGATAGAGATCTCAGGATTCTGATTTACTGCTGCATCATGGAGAATCCGAAACTGCTTCTCCAGACACACGAAAAGATGCATCTTCTTTTGCAAGGGCAACATGGTTCACAGGAGTGGCCAGACGAATGCTTTCTCGTTTCCCATCCTTACCTGCTGCAGACTTAATGTTGCCGCTACTATTTACGGATAGCCTACGATCTGTATTACCATTTGAACGAGGACTGCCATTAGCACGAGGCCCAACTACCTTTTTTATGGAACGGTTAGGGCTCGGTCTTGAGCCAAAGACAGTTTGTTCTGTAACAGTAGTATGTTGATCGCTAAATCTCTTCTGATCCTGAGATATGATGGGAGAATCAAAAGTTAGTGAGCACAGTATGGTTGATAAAAGTAAAAGTGAGGAGCAATATAATGTTTTATCATTGTAATTGTCCATATATAAACATACTCTCATTCGGCGTTTTTCCTCCTCCCTGTCTTGTCTAAGTATTGTGTATTCATCAAGCATGGCAAGTAGAGGGACGCCGTCATACATAAATGACAAGCCATGATCATCCTCCCAAGTTCGAGTTTTTGCAACCAGTGTATCGACAAGAGCTATCATGAAAAAACTTTGGTTAGTGGATTTTTATATTTCAATCAAAGCAGTCGGCACTATAATGAAAATGGAAGTGGATTCTATATTTTTACGATTCATTGTTTTCATTGGGTATTCATTTAAATCTTTTAATTTATGATTTGGTTTTTAATTTATTCTTTAGAAAATTCATCAATCAAATTATATTTATTAAAAAGAAAATCAGATGAGACGATTTTTAGTAAACATACCTGGAATTTTGTTTACAAGGACACGAGCTTTTTCTGCACGCTTAAGATTTAAATGGGCACCTCGGCTGGAGCTATATCGGTTATCATCCTACATGAATAAAAAATACCTATAATCTAAAGAAAATTTAACAAAAAAATTGTCAAATAATAAAATAAATCTTGAATTCAATATGCAATTTCATTTTCTGCCTAATAACTTAATTGTTTTAGTAAAATATAGTATTTATATATATGTATATAACCATAAAAATATTTCAATCTTTAGGGTATAAGCATTATGTTTGAGGTACAGATTAATAAAATTATACCTTATACGTTATTAAGTTATACCGATATAGCATTGAATCAACTATCAAGGAAATAAGAATCATATAAGTAGTACCCGATTGTAGTCCTCCAGCCAGCTCTCCTCTTCACAAGCAGACATCCACTTTTCAACCTTTTCTAAAATATCCTTCCTGCTTAAGGCCTCCTCTTTCGCTTTTATTATTTGATTTTCCATGTCAGCCAACAATTCTGAAGGTTCAACACTTCCAGAATCAATAAGAGTTAATATTTTCTCATGAGCAGCCACTGAATCTATTTCAACATGAGCACGTGCAAATATATCTTCAAGCTCAGTTTGTTTTTTAAGGGCGATCTCCTTCATCTTGCTGGCTTTTAGGCTGTCCAATCTTTCAACTTCCAATTCAGCCTGAATAGATAAAATACAGAAATATGTGAAGTGATATGGATTTACCCAAACCTTCTAGATTAATCCCCAGCAAAGTAACAATTACTTATCATTTGCAAAAAAGTGAGGTAAGATAATTATTTAAACAAAATATCAGGCTACTGTCCACCTGCTCAATCAGATCAAGGGCAAGAGATCCAGGAATTGTAACTTCGTCAACTGTAGAAGAGATGTTGCAGGTGACATGATCAAACAAGCTTTGCTCTTCCATTGGAGTATCCATTAAGTTCCACAAGTCAAATAACTGTCCCGCCAATAGTTGAAGCTGGAAAAAAATTGATATTAATGAGAAAATAGGTATCATAATTCATAAGTAACCATAACTAACATTAACGTTTAAACTACACTTTGTTTTTTAATAATAAACACTAAGTCGAACATTTTTTCCCATTAATTTCATCCATTAACAAGTTTCTAATATTTATGGGAGCCAAAACATGCCTGGGTCTGGGTGCATGAGTGTACCCATGCAACCAACCTTAAAAGCATTAAATTAAAGAATCAGATAACAATAACTTTAATGCTTACATATCCTCCTAATTGTGAAATTGGTATTTCAATTATAAAAATGGTAGATGATACTGGAAATTTGGAATGCCTTAAATAGTAAGGGAACATTAATTAAAATTTATTGCTTAGTAAATCTGAAATAATGTAATTCTATCACTTTATAAAAATAGGCAACAACCGACAAAAAACACCAACTTTAGAAAGATTGTGGATCCACCAAAGGAGCAGACTAACCTTTTCCAACCTTGATTTCTTGTCCTCTTTTAAGGCAAGGACAGTCCTAGCAAGCTTGGATAATGTTTCATTACTGATGCTCTTAGATTGCACGCCAACAGAATCATCGAGGCTAGGATGAACTTCAGTTATAGTGCTAAAGAAATCCATCCCCAAAACCACACAGAAATCACGCACTGTATTTACAAAGTCCAGTACCTTGTGGAGTCTATCACTCTGCAAAAGCAGAAAAGTTCAAAATTTGACAAATATTCACTTCAACGATACATTTTACAGATAAATATTTTGACCGTTAGAGTGTTAAACAAAAGTGTCACCTTCTCCTTCCGCAGCTCGTGAAGTTGAGATTGGAATTCATCTAACTTCTCTATGGTGAGATCACTCTCGTCCACTTCTGACGTCTTCACATTATCGTCAACTTTGATATTTCCAGCTATTTCGACACAAATTTTCTCTATCTCAGACTGAACGTCAGAGAATTCCTTTATCCTATCCTCTTTCTGCTTTAATAGTTGTTCCAGCGTTGGTGCTATATCTGTGAGTTGTTCCTTGATTGTACCTGAAGATTTATCAGGCTGCAGGATAGAAAAATGTGTCAACAGAAAGGATCTACTTTACACTATCTGAAGCAATTTTGAAAAAATAGACTACAAACTGCTTAATCATTGCTGTATAAGTAGCTTGAAGTGACAGACAATAACAGTCTGGTTTCTGATATGATTCTCATGTTGAGCTCAAATGGCTAAACTGTATGTATATATCCCCCTAATGTAAACATAATTCAAACATGCAAGCAAGAGAGAATTGAACTAACAATGTTAAACAATGTCTTTTCTCCGAGAGCAGAAAGAAGATTAGCCAACTCTGCCTTCGAGTCTGCTAATGCCTGGAGAAGGAGTGCCCTTGATCTTGAAGCCTGGTCGACGTTCCTTTTGTAAACATCTAAGCAATCCTGCTCTAATTGAAGTAACATCTTATCACGTTCCTCGTCACTTTCACCAACCTCATCCCATATTTTCTGCAAAAAAACGCAAGCACGTCAATTTGGAAATCTCATAGCAAATCAAATTACAGAAATCTAAAATTTATCAAATCAGTACCTGCAACTGCTGTAAGAGAGATCCACATGTAATTTCGCCAAGCAAAGGATTCTGTGCATCCACTATCGCCATTAAATCTTCAAGAACTGCATACAGTCATATAGAGTTGAAACACTATAGAACACCCGGAAGATAAAAATAAATAAAGTAGATCGGTACTGCAAATAAAGTAAATTGTTCAAAATTACTGCACTATATTATGAATGTAATAAGTAGTGAGAAAAACCATACCACACAAACAACGCAATGTAAAAAAAAAAAATCACACTCAAACTTTCGGAAAATAGTTCAAAGTTGAACCAAAACCCTAGATCACAAAACCCAAACCACCACCTACCAAATTCCAGAAGCAAAAAAAAAACTCAAAATAAGAACGCGAAATCCCTTCCCACACTAATACATTGAGAGAGAAAACAGAAAACAAGTCCTCCCAAAAAAAATTAACGGAAAGACGAAGAAAAAACATCAACAGAAAATTACAAAAAACAAGCAAAACAACAAGGAAGAAGCAGAGATCAAGTCGAATAAAGTTGCTAGCAGAATATATGAGATCAAGATCTGATCTAACGGAGTGACAGTCAAAATGAACGTAAATGCAAGCAGGAAAAAAAAAAGATAAGATCCGAGTATTCTTCCATCAATAATGAGTAACGACATCTCCCTTCCCACCTTCTTTCGTCGGACTGGAAACATACCTCAAGTCAGTAACCGAAATTTGCCGGATACGGAGATCCAAAAGCTTCTCCTTCCGCCGCTACTGATCTTCAACTCCGTAGAGAAACAGTAAGCAGTTGTGTTTTTGAGAGAGAGAGAGAGAGAGAGATGGAGGACGGGAATAGACGACGAGTGGAGTGAGACAGTGGGTCCCCCCGATTTTATATTTTTTGGGAAAATTAATAAATTATTACCATAACTTTTAAGAATCTCAATTGCGTGTGTGATCAGAAAGTTCAGATCAAGATCGAAGCTACAAATAAAGCTGCTGTTTGGACTGTAAAAAAAGTACCACACAGTTGAATGGTGAATCTACTTCCGTTCGATTTCGATCGAACGATCAGATTTAATCACAGAACATACTGTTAATTTACTCCTTGTATGAGCTGTTATTACTATGGTTTAGGAAAAAAATCTATTTCCCAATATATTCTTCTTTCTTTTCATCAACAACAAAAATCAAACTCTTTTTTTATCTCATAAATAAAATATTTTTTTTTTGATAAGTAATGTAAATGTGATATAAATAAATAAATAAGAATTAAAGTTTATCTATTAAAATTCAAACTCTAAACCTCTAGTCATTAAAATAGTTAATAGTTAAATAAATTAACTTAAATGGTTATTTTATGATAATAAAAGTTTATATAAATTATTTCCTTACATTCATTTTTAATGATATATTCTATGCATTTCTATTTTTTAATGTCGCTCAAATTATGAATGCATGGGAGGATTTAAAATTAGCGACATACATGATTTAATAATTTTCTTATTATAAATTATGGAGGAGATTTATTTAATAATTTAAAATAATTAAATCTCATTCATTTAATAAAAGATCTCGAATCATAAATTAATTAAAAAACAAAATTATTTTGTGATGTGGTAGGTCCACCTAGGATTGGCTATGTCACCTCGTGTTTGCCTAGACCCCGACCTGAGTTTTCAAATCGGGTTCGGGTCAAAACTCGGAAAGGTCGAAAAATATTGAACTCGGATCCGAACCCGATTTAGCTGTCGGGTTCGGGTTTTATAAATTGATTGAATAATTTTTAAATTTTATAAAAATCAAATAAAATGTTTGTGAAGATGGAGAGGGTTTGTGAATAAGGAGAGGGTTTGTGAAGAAAGAGAGGTCCGGCGACGGTGAGGAGAGGGTCGACGACAGCGAAGAAAATGAAAATGAAAGTGGAAGAAGAGAGGAAAATAAAATTATGATTTAAATTTTAAGATATAAAATTAACTAATTAAAGATTATAAAAGATGAAAAATTTATAATTATGTATATTAAATTTTTTATAAAGTGTTTTATATAATATTATATTAATTATTTATATTTTAATGATTTTTTTATAAATTTCTTTGGTTTGGTTTTGGTCAAACCCGAACCCGACCCAAAAAAATCGGGTAAAAAATACTCGAGTTCGGGTCGTTCGCATCGGGTTTCATTGCCGAAAATATCGACCCAAACTCGGACCTAACATGTTCGGGTTCGGGTTTGACCCGACACACGTCCACCCCTAGGTTCACCATTTATAAGATATTAAAAAAGAAAGGAGACAATTAGAAAAGGATCAATAGACATGAACATATATATATATATATATAAAAAGAGAGAGATTTAGAAAGATGGAGATATTGAATTGTTTAAGGTTTCATTAATTGATTGATTAACCAAAGAAACTAGGGTCATATCCATTGCTAGAAGTTGCAAGAACATAGTAAGCAACAACATGACCAATAGATCCCCAAGCAAGAACATCAACTATGTTGAACCCAACAGGATCATTAGACTTAAGCAGACCAGCATACTCCTTGGCACGAGAATCACCAGAGTCAAAATGACTCTTGCCGTTTTGCTCAGGCAAACCTTGTTTCGCCACATTCTCCCTCTGGAAGTTGAAGAAGACAAACCTACCCAAGAACAAAGATAGACCAGTGCTTAGACTGATCACAACTGATGGGCTCAGTTCCGCTCGCACGCCGTTGGCTTTCTTCACCGGCCTTGCCACCTTACCACATGATGATGATGACGACGATGACTTCAAGAAGGTGTCTGTTGGCTTCAGTGGCCTGAGACCTTGGAAAGTGTGGTGAGTCGGGGTGAGTAGTGTTGCACTTGTGGCGGTGTTACCTTTGAAAAGAGTGGCGGCGGAGAAAAGTGTGGAGGATGCCATGATGGTTGGTATTGGAAGTGAATTCAACCAAGGAAGATGTTTTTAGATTATTTATTATACAAAACAGGAGATGAATGGAAATATGGAAGCTGAGAAAGATGTGGTGGAGAAGAGAGGAGGATGGTTAAGGATTGGATTTGATTTGATGACTTGGCTTCTTTTCATTGGTTGGTTTTATCAATAAGATAAGAATATCAATTTCTAATTTCCTGGACCTAATTCTCCACTACTCTCATCTATCCATTCTTTTCAAAAATACATATAATTTCAAGGATCTGTAAATAATTATTACATTAGACCATTTAGACCATACAAATAAATCCAAAAATTAACAAACAATTGAAAATAAGAAACTGAAACTCCTTATTTTAAACATTCAAGTTGTTCAACTGCAATATCTTGAATTTAATAGTAAACAGAATCACTGGAAAAAAAAAAGTAAAATAACAAACAGAATGGCAGTCATTAAAATGACAAATCCAGACATTTGGAAAACCGAAGAGTGAATACTAAATAGTATATAAAAAGTAAAAATCTCAGAATCATCACACACCCAAAATCAAAATCTGTTATTTTTGTTTATTTACTTCAGCTTTACTAGAGTATGACTGCATCATTATTAGTCCTTAAATAGAAATAACTTCTTAACCCATTGCATACTTTTGGGTCCACGTTCGTGCAGTCGTCTCATACTTTGCTCTATCAGTTTTGTAAATATGAGCGATCTCAGGGACAAGTGGATCATCTGGATTTGGGTCAGTCAATAGCGAACAAACTGATAAAAGAACCTACAAAAATCATTTGAATTCATTCTAGGTAATTTCTACTAATTGCTAGCATTCGTAAGTGACAAAATTATACTACATTGATAACAAATAAAAAAATACCTTTGAGATTGTCAAAGCAGGACTCCATTGTTCCTTCAGTATGTCCAGACATATGCTCCCATTACTGTTGATATTTGGATGATATACTTTGGTTCGAAATGAAATCTAGTTTACAAAAAAATATTTTAATCAAAACTTTTTTTTTGATAAGGTACATGGTAATTGGTACATAAGTAAATAGAAATTAAAGTGCATACACTGAGACTCGAACCCTAGACAATAGAAATTAAAGTTCATACACTGAGACTCGAACCCTGGACCTCCAACCACCTTAATAGTGCATGTGACAAACTAGGCTAATCGAGTTGTGCATGTGTTGGATTTTTTTAATCAAAAGTTTATTTCATTATAATCAAATTTAATAAAATTTAATCATTTAATAAAATGCAATAATTATTTTATTCTTCTTTTGAGATATCAAAATGAAACATCTCTTGAGATTTAATCTCGACCGTAGGCTCTCCTCAAGATGTGGGTCCTCGAGATGTGATCCACAAAAGACGAAAAACAGATAATGGTTGTAAACCATGAAATGTACTATGAATGGTGGATATTCTACCAATATCTCACGAGATATCTCATTTTGAGTATCTCACAGAAAGCATTACCAAAGTGTTTACAAATGTAAGAAATGCAACTTACCTTTGGAGGCTTAAATGGATAATCGGGTGGGAAATGAATTGTAACAAGAAATACACCACCGGTAAATGGACTCTCTGACGGCCCCATAATAGTCGCTTGCCAATGAAACATGTCTTCAGCAACAGGTCCTAAATTTATATAAAACTCATTAGGTGGCAAAAAAAACTCCGAAACACATGTAAAAGAAAAGTTCCATGCACATTATTGATCGTTCAATAGTAAAATAAAACATAACATGCTAAACACTCAAACTACCTTATTAAATATCATAATTTGAATTGAATCAATTGATATAATAACATTACAAAATGTACCAAATTGCAGTTAATCATAGTTTAAGCTTAAGTAATTGATATTCAAAAATCTAAAATATTTGATAATTTGGTATCGAAAGACAAAAGAACTAATTCAATTCAAGAAATACCCAATATAAACTATCTTTGACACAAATACCTAAGGAACATTTACTTTCTCATATGAGATATTTCCACTCATAAAAATATTTCTCATATAAGATAACAGATGTAGAAAATAATTTTTTTTGAAACATTCCTAGTAAACCTTCTAATTTATTTAAAATCTTTTATTGTGTTCTCAACATTTATAAATCTGAAACTAATCATAGATCAATCCAATTTATTTATCAATTCAAAAGGAATCAAAGTTTCATTACTTTCACAAAACTTATTTTTGTAATCTTTCGTACCAATGCTGACTCTAATTGACACAGAGGTAAGGAAATAAAGAAAGATGAAAAAAGAATGGATTCCATTTATTTTTCTATTGTATTACATCTATTATCACAAATAAAAAACGAAAATTTCTTCTTCTTCTTCTTCTTCACTATATCAACCATTAAGTACTTAAAAAATAGAAAGATAAATTATATCTATCTATTTACTAAAATGAGACATTGCATCATAATAATTCTTACAGACCAGCGCTACAAGAAGTTGGGGGATCCTTCTGCAAATCCTTCAGTTCCTTCAATATTCTCTTTGAAGCCATTGAAACCGTATCTAATGATTAAAAATACAAATGATAAATCCATCTAAAATAAGAAAGAAGAATGTCAAAGTTTCTTGATAAAAATGTATACGAAAAACTGAAACCCTAAAACGAGAAAACCTCATCCGACGTATACAAATAAATAAAGAATGAATGAAAGATAAACCCTAACGATCTCAAAATTAGAAGAAACAAAACTGATACGAGAATCATCGATCATTGATAAGAGCGATCAACAATCACAGATCAATCATCAACATGGATCTAAAAATAATACTCACATCCTCTTCGCCGTTACAAGATTTTCACCCCCTTCACCACAAAATTCGATGACTATCCTCAAGAATTTTCTACTAAAAAAGGTTGTTTTATAGGGGGAATACTGGAACAGTAAAGGCTAAAACCCAGCCCGAGTAAGAAAAACGTGTTAGGCCGAAAATTCTTCTAGAAGATTCTTTTATTTTTTAAGTTCCTTTAACTTTTTGAATTTTTTATTAAGTCCCTTTAAGATTTAGTTTCTGGAAAATTCTGTTATATTTGCATAAACTACCCTAATCTTTAAATTTAGTAATTTAGGTAAACAAATATTTTAGAATATTCAAAAAAAAATTTAGAATAAATTGTATTATCAGAAATAAATTGTATTATCAGAAATAAATTGTAATTGCTAATGACTTCATTTAAAAATAACATCTCTACTCTCCTCTATGATTATATATTACTTCATATGGTGATTTATTTTTTAAATTTTTTTATATATATATATAGCCGTGAGTATGCACACTCTCTCTAGTAATCTAATGATACATTAAATTGAAAATGGAGAGCTTTAGTTTCATTTAGTAAATACCTATGTTTTTTCTCAACTCTTGCATTTTGTTGATAAAAATAGGAACAAGAATATTGATGAGTTATTTCATTGTTATTTAATATTTGATTAAATTTCGTGAAAATGAATTCACCCTCATTATCACTTTTCAATTTTTTATGTTTTTATGCGCAGAAATGTGAGTGTAGATTAAGTCCTAAGTTAAAATCGGCCCACACTCAAAGCCCAATAGATTAGTTTAGTATAAATAAGTCTGTTATAATTATTTTATTCTACTTTTCAAACTCAAATACAAAAATTAAACCCTAGGGTTTCTCCAATCGTCGTCTCTGTACTCCGTCCCCGCAATTCCTCATCTCCTCCGGTCTTCTGGAAACAACGTCGACTTATACCTTACCGGACTCATCATTGTTCTCATGGTATCAAAGCCTGAGTGAGTTGCTGCGTCGTCGACCGTTCTAGAAACCCCCATGATCGTTACGTGATCGTACATACACTGATCGCGTAATATAATATAAGGTATTACAAGCAATAACTATTTCTTCCCCCCTTTACACTTCGCTCCTAGGTGCATTTATATAATTCCCACCGGACTCTGGACCTTGGGTTCTCGGACTAAGACCCGACCTAAAGGACCCGACATGCTTGGGGACGCAACTCTTGGAAAGCTAACCGTCCGGGTCGACGGATCCGTCCGGTCAGACCGGCCCAGTCGTGCGAACACCCTTGGGGCGGTCTGGATCTTCCTTCTTTGTGCACTTCATTGGGCCTTGCTTCTGGGCTCTTCCGTGGGCCTGGGCTGATGGATTATGGGTACCATCAGTACTCCCCCCTTTCTCCTATAAATAGGGTATTTTCTTTCATTTTATTTATTTCTCCTTATTCATCATGTCTTCTCTTGATGAGCTGCAGGAGGAGCTGGGATGCGAGTTGGCGCGTCAGCGGGCTGTCTGGCCAGATGATCTTCTTCGACGTGTTTGCGATGCTCAGGAGTTTGCTGCTGCTGCTGGTAATCCTCGTCTGTCTCATCTGATTTCGGAAGTCCAGCAACGCGTTCGCGCTCTCTGGAACCGACTTCCTGTCACCGATATCGTCATTCCGGCGATGGCAACTGCTCCCGGTAACCGACTTCCTGTCACTGCTGCTGTCCCTGGTGCGCTTCCCGTGACTGCTCCCCCCCCAATGGGGTCCCTGCAACTGCCGCCTCTGAGCTTTCGACTGGACGTTCTTCCGTACCTGCTGCTCGCCGTCGTCAGGGACGCAGACAACGTACCGGACGCTCTGGTCTTCCTCCGAGTGACCTACGCCATTTCCTTTCCCGCGGGCCGCCCTGACGGGCATCTTTGATGTTCTCCTTACGGGGGGGCTTGCTCCTATCTTTTTTTATGTATTTGAATGTCTTCCTTGTTCCCCTGCAGCTTTCCTTATCATTCCTGCTAACTCGTTTGTGTTTTTACGTACTGATGTAATTTACTTTTCCTCTTATTAAAAAACGGTTTCTTTTTCTTTAAGCAGTTATATATATATATATATATATTTTTTTTTTGGTGAATGTAACTACTTGTTGAACAGGGATCCGGCCATTCCTTTCGAACTTTGACCGTGCTATTACTTCCTCAGATCCTCTATGGCCTTCTGGTTCCCTACTACTATTCCCCGTATGGGTCATTTTAGCAGATATACCCTCTTCCACTTTTCCCTAGGGTCTCGTAATGCTTGTTTCTGGCAGGATCATAGTTAGTTTCCCTTCTTTTTTTTTATGCCTACTTCAGGTGCTTGCCTTACGGCTCTTTTGCTCCACCTCCCTTAAGTATCCAGACTGGACATAACACATGGGCCGAAACATATTCATCCTTCTGTGCGGTTCATCCGGCCCTGGGGTATGAAATTTTACCTTTCGAGACAAATTTTAATTTCCCGCCATCATTCTTCTATATAATCCACTTTCACTCTCATTTTCACTTACCTCCACTCATTTTCTTACCAGAGCTAGGGTTTCTCTCCCGCTGATCGCCGCATCCTCTCCCATGGCCAATCTCAATTCCTTCATAGACGATATGCCCCAATTTAACGGTAATTCTCTAACTCCTTCTGAAGATCCCCCTTCCGTTCTTAGTAGGCGGCAGGCCCGTCGTCACTTTCAGGTGATCGTTCCTTCTGTGTGGCGATAGCTCACCTTGAGATCCCCAACGATGCTCCTGCCTCTTCGCCTCCCGATATTGGTTATACCACCCTTTATTCGGGTTTCGAGGACCTAGGGCTTCGGCTTTCCGCCTCTCCTTTTCTTTTGTCTTTTCTTTCATATACCGGTGTTGCTATTTCCCAGCTTTCTCCCTCTAGCCTTGACCGTGTTGTTTCGTTTGAGCGCTTATGTCATGAACTGCACCTTAAGCCTTACGAATGTGTTTTTCGCCTGTTTTTCTCTATCTCCCGGCCTAATTCCGCACGGCTACTGGTCTCCTCTAGAATAAGGTGTAAACTTCTCGATTCCTACCCCGATCGTTCGCACCGGTGGAAAAACCGTTATTTCTTTGTAAAGACCATCTCAGTGGGATTGTCAGGGCTCCCTTCCAGATGGGTAAACACCTCCTCCTTTAACGCTGGGAACCTTTCCGTAGGGGAGCTTTCTCCGAAGGAACATGACGTGTACTCCCGCCTTCTAATTGTCCGTGCGAGTCTCATTGATTATTCTAGTTTAATAACTGGGACTTGGAAATCTATTCACCCGCATCTCGTCTCCTCTGGTAACTCATACTCCATTTTGTTAATTTTTCTTTTCTTTTTCAGGCGAACCTGATGAGGGAGGTTTGTCGAGCTTGTTTGCAGGGTCCGGATCGCATAAGAGCGGCAAAAGGGCTCGTACGGAGATTACTCCCAACGTCGGTGATTCTTCGCCCGGCCTTTCTGACGATTTTACCAAGTATATCAACTTTTCTGATGACGTGTTTACCAGCGGCCTCAATCCCGGAGACCGTTTGATTATGGCCGAACGTATGCAAACCCCACGGATTGCTGGGATTTACGAACAGGTACTTGGCCGACTGGATCACTTGGTCGAGAAGGAGGCAGACTGGATGACCCTGGTGAAAACCAACACTGATGATATCGATGATGCGTGCTACATTCGAGCTCTTCAGACTGTGGCTATGGAACGTTACCGGCAGAACAGGGGTGCCCGACGGACACGTGAACTTAACGACGCTCTGGATGAAGTTACCCGTTTGACCAAAACACTTGCCCTGAAAGAAGCTGAGATGACCACCACACTTGCCCTGAAGGAAACTGAGATCGAAACTCTTAGGAAAGAGAGGGATGATGGAGTCGCCCGGATTGCAGAAATAGAAGAAGATATTGCAAGTGTCAAAGTCAAATTCACTGAACGTGCTACGGCTGCGCACGAACGAAACAAGTGTGCTTGTTTTAAAAATTTTATTGAAGGCATGATTCATGGGCGGGACATGGTGAACCTTCGGAGTCCTGAATACGAGTCCGTCGTTGTGCCTATCAATCCACCAATGTGGGAGCAATGGAAAGTGGACGGGATTCCTGCGGAACACCCACCCTGGCCCAAGACTCTCTCCAAGCTTTCGGGTGGGGAGGACCAGTAGTTTTATATATATATATTTAGAAAAAACATACCTTACGCTCTGGATTCTGTACTTTTGACTCGTACTTTCGTTTTTATCTTTATTTTTTCTTCCATCTTTCCTTGTTTTTCTTGCCCCTTGGTTCACACGTGCTTTTTGTCGTAACGAATTTTTCTTTAATATTATAATTGGCCTAAGGCACTTTTGGCCGGCTCACACGTGCTTTTTGACATGTTTCTTTGATTCTTCGTTGACGTTTTCTTGCGGCCTTTTGGTGGTAGTCCGTCGCTTCGGGATTTCTTTGTTTTGGCGGGTAACCTTATTTGGTCTTCTGACCTTACTGCCCTAAGACTTTTTCATTTTGGCGGGAGACCTTATTTGGTCTTCTGACCTTACTGCCCTAAGGTTTTTTACTTTGGCGGGAGGCCTCGTGGTCTTTTGACCTTACTTCCCTAAGGCTTTTTCGTTTTGGCGGGAGGCCTTATTTGGTCTTCTGACCTTACTGCCCTAAGGTTTTTTCACTTTGGCGGGAGGCCTCGTGGTCTTTTGACCTTATTGCCCTAAGGCTTTTTCATTTTGGTGGGAAGCCTTGCTTTAATAAAATGATTTATTTAAATAAAACTACCCTAAGGCTTTTTGTTCACTATATACAATTGCTTTATTGAAAATACCTTGATAAATTGTCCGAGTGCCAAGTTCTTTCTATTTCTTGACTATCCTCAAATGCTAACTTGTAAATTCCCGGGCGAACCTCCTCGATGACTACGTAGGGTCCTTCCCACTTTGGAGATAGCTTTCCTTTAGTTTGGTCCAGTCCTGTGATCCTTCCATTCTTCAGTATTAGGTCTCCTAGGTTTATTTTCTTTTTATTTACCTTTCGGTTATGGTATCGTGCTGTCCTCCTTTTGTAAGTTAAGTCTCTTATTGCTGCAACTTCTCTCAACTCCTCACACCTTTCTTTGGCTAGCAAGATGGCCAAATTGTTATCTTTTGGATTGAAATTTGCAATTCTCGCTGTTGGCCATATCACTTCCACCGGGGCCACTGCATCTATTTCAAATTAAGGCTAAAGTGAATGGTGGATGCCCTGTTGGTGTACGTACGGTTGTTCTGTATGCCCACATTGTTTCTGGTATTAAATATGCCCATGTACCTGGGTTGTCTCCTACTTTTCTTTTAAGTATAGATGTTATTGTCCGGTTTGTAACTTCGACTTGCCCGTTCGCTTGCGGATGATACACCGGAGCGAAACTTATTTTTATACCACTATCCTCATAGAATTTTCTTACCTTTTTCCCTGTGAACTGCGTTCCATTATCTGTTATTATTTGTAACGGGACACCGAACATGCAGATGATATTTTTAAAGATTAACTGAATGACGTTCTGTTCTGATATTGTACTTGTTGGTTCTGCTTCGGCCCATTTGGTGAAATAGTCGACCGCAACGAATAAGAATTTCCGACCTCTTGATGCCACTGGAAAAGGCCCTACGATATCCAATCCTCACCGGGCAAATGGTACTGGTGTGGTAACTGGGTTCATTACTCTGGATGGCCTTCTTTGAATATTCGCGTGTCTTTGACACTCGTTGCAACTTTTTACCAGTTCCTCAGAGTCACTATTTATTTGTGGCCAATAGTATCCCTGCCTTGCTACTTGCTTTCCCAACATTTTGGCACCCTGGTGTGGACCGCATGCCCCTCTGTGTGCACTCGTTAGTATCTCTTTTCCTCCTTCGCGCGTTACGCAAATCCTGTAAAGGAATGTTGTCCTCTACTGCCCTACGGAAAAGATTGTCCCCTACTATCGTGAACCAGGCTGCCTTGTTCTTCAGTTTTCTTTCTTCCATCGGGTCCATCGGGATTGTTCCCTTTGTAATGTAATTCTTTATCGGTGTTTTCCAATCTTCTTCTTCTGCCAGTGTTAGAATTTTATTTCTCGCAATATTCGCTATTCATGGTGTCTCTTGCTGTTCAACTCGGATCCAACGTCCCTTCGGAACGTTTGGAGACACCCCCAACTTTGCTAAAACATCTGCTTCTTTATTATCCGTACGGCTTATGTGATGAAGTTCACATTCTGTGAAAAATTGCATCACATTGCGCGCTGCTTCTGTGTATAGACTCATCCCTTCCTCTTTGGATACAAATTCCCCGTTAACTTGGTTTGCCACTAAACGCGAGTCCGTATGGAATTTCGCCCGTCTGGCGCCTAATACCTTCCCCAGTCGTGCTCCCGCTAATAGTGCTTCGTACTCTGCTTCGTTGTTTGTTGTTTTGAATCCGAAATTTATCGCGTGCTCCACCTTTTCTTTTGTTGGGGTTTGGATTATTATGCCTGCTCCGCAGCCAGAATTACTTGCCGACCCATCAACATGAATGATCCACCAATCTTCAGATTTTTCTATGCTTGATGTAAATTCTGCCAAGAAGTCAGCAACCACTTGTCCTTTGATTGTTTTTGCTGGTACTATATTTACGTAGAATTCACTCAATTCCACATCCCATTTTGTTAATCTGCATGATACATCTGGTTTATGTAATAATTGTAACAATGGAAATTCCGTCGGGATAGTTATCGGGTGTGCTTGAAAGTAAGGTTTTAGCCTTCTCGCAGCTGTTACCACTGCTAATCCCAACTTTTCAATTTGTGGATATCTTTTTTCTGCCCCCTGTAAGGTGCGAGAATAATAGTAAATGGGCTTTTGTGTGTCCTCTCTTTCGGATATTAAAACTGCACTGGTAGCATTATCAGATGCGGCTATGTACAATTTTAATGGTTCTCCTGGAAAAGGTGGCTGCAAAGTTGGCAAATTTCTTAACTGTTCCTTAAGTCGTTGGAACGCTTCTTCACATTCCTCCGTCCATGTCACTCTTGGAATTGATGATTTTATTAATTTGAATAAAGGTTGTAATGTATCTGCCCCCTGGCTAGGAATCGACTTAACGCGTTTATTTTTCCATTGAGCTTTTGTACTTCTTTTATTGTCCTTAGTGGGGTCATTGCCAGTCATTGCCATTATAGCCTCGATTTTTTCCGTACGAGCCTTTATCCCGTTGGGAGTTATTTTGAAACCCAATAAATGCCCCTCCGTGACTCCAAATGAGCACTTTTTTGCCTTCAGACGCAAGCCCGCCTTCCTAATACTGTCGAAAGTCTCCTTTAGATCCGCTAAGTGCTCTGCAACTGTCTTGGAACAAACTAGGATATCATCCACATATACCTCAAGATTCCTCCCGATTTGATGTTTAAATATTTGGTCCATATATAGCCCTCTGGAGTGTTGCTCCTGCGTTACGCAATCCAAAAGGCATTACTTTGAAACAAAAGGTACCTGATTCTGATATAAAAGATGTTTTTTCCTCATCCTCTCTAGCCATAGGTATCTGATTGTAGCATGAGTGCGCATCCATGAAACTGAGCAATTCACAACCCGACGCTTGGTCCACTAAGTGATCCACCGATGGGAGAGGATATGAATCTTTAGGGCAAACTTTATTTACATTAGTGAAGTCTACACACATTCTCCATCCCCCATCCGCTTTTTTTACCATTACTACATTTGATAACCATTCTGGGTATTTCACCGGTCGAATGAAATTTGCCTCGATAAGTTTTCGTACTTCCTCAACCGCTGCCTCTTTCCTGTCCCCTCGCAATGGCCTCATCTTCTGCCTCACTGGCCGCAAATGTTTCCCTACTGCTAATCTATGTTCCGCAAGGCTCCGTACGACCCCTTTAAGTTCTGCTACATCCTTAGCGAACAAATCATCGTTCTCTTTGAGTAGTTTTACAATACCATTTTTTATTTCTTGCGGGAGGCCAGCCCCTATTTGTACACTGCCACCACTTAATTCTATTGCAACTGTGTCTGAAGCAGGCTTGAGTTTTGAGCGTTCCTCCCTAATTGTATGTGGGGGTCTATCTTTCTCACCTGCTGCAGTCATTACCTGTCCCGTCGAATTTATATAGCATTCTCTTGCTTTTTTCTGTGACCCTTTAACTGTGCATACCCCTGTTTCTGATGGAAATTTTAAGCACTGGTGCAGAGATGATGTTACTGCTTCAAATGCATGTAAAGCTATCCTGCCTAATATTGCGTTGTACCCAGATGAAAATGGTGCCACCGAAAACTTTACTGTCACTGTTGTCTCCTGTGCAAATTTTCCCAATGTTACCGGGATATCTATTGTCCCCAGTACTTGGACTTCTCCTTGGCCAAAACCCGTAACCGGTGAGCCGCACGGACCTAAATCTGCCCTGCAAAACCCAAGTTGATCAAATGCACTCCAATACAGCACGTCCACTGAAGCCCCTGTATCCACCACTGAACTTATGCCAAGGAAACGAAATCGTTACGTTGATATAAGTTGTTCAGCTCATACCTTAACTGATTAGTTTTTGGTGCATTTTTTTTTTGCTCGTGTCTCTCTTCAAGATCCTCCCAGACTCAATTCACTTTAAATTTAACTAAAATTCGGTTCCCGCTAAAGGTCTCTAAACAGTTGCATGTTACCTCAACAATTTGTAAAAAATACATAGCTTTATTTATATACCACTACTTTAAGCAAAATACAAAGTTCAACAAAGAATCGAGCGAGCTTCTATCACGGAGCGGGGAGGGTCTAAATCTTTTTCTCGCAAAGAGTGTCCAAGCAATGCCTCTATCTGTGACGCGAAGAGATTATCCAATATCTACATTCATGTATATACAATCATCATTCAAGATCAAACACATATAATAAACTAATAATCATATAAGATTTTAATTAGAACGCATCGATTAAAAGAACTTACACCCAAGGCATATTCAGATGCTTTGTAGCATATTCTATTTTCTTTTCGACTCTCCAAGAAATTTAAAACAATCTGATCAAACAATGTTCATAAGATCATTTCATTTACTGATAAATTTAAAAATCATTTTTAAGCTGTAAAATTCAAATGATGGTGATTCATTTACCTGACCCATTCTATCCCACAAGCCATGGCAAATTGCTACAAATATTCTAAGTGAAAAGGCACTATGTAAATTACTGATGGAATCTGAAACTTGGGAACATAATGTCTGCATTCGTTCACGTATCTCAGCTTCACCCTCTAAATCTTTTGTTTCTTCAAGGATTCTCTTTAGCCTTGTGCTCCGATTTCCTTGAATCTGAAAAATAACTCACTCTAAAATCCAAAAGAAACTGTACAATCAAGGAAAAACATATATATACTGACATTAGCAATGAGCTTTTCAACTATTGCTTGGACATATTTCTTATACTTTTTCCTCAACAAGACAGTCATTCCATTCATCTGCTCCCCATAGAATGCATTTCCCTCTCTGGGAGAGATCATCAGAAACGAAACATGAGAACTCATCAAATCCTCAAGTTTACCATGCAAAACATCAAGCATTCTTTTCACGGTGTTGAGGAAAATTCCTAGCTGCATGTGTTGTAAATATCAGCAAGCAATCTAATGATTTCGAAAACATAAACAACACTCACTTGATCAGGAACAACATAGATAGAGATTGATTGCCGTCTTGTGAATTTTTGCACTTGTTTTTCAAGCTTTTGTGGAATGCTATCTCTTAAAGGTGTCAATATTTCAGCATATTGTTTCTCCAATGCTTTTAATATAGCACGCTCTACATCTGCAACAACCCCCCTCCCCCCAAAAAATAGTTAAATAATCATAAAGGTATTGTCAACTTCTTTTCAATCAGTTAGATGAGTTCTAACCATTTCCAAATTTGATAGATATTGCGGCCAATGTTTTATTACCACTTCATATTCACATACACCTAGTTTTATCTTGTCGTACATATTCTCAACAAATGGTGATGTAGAATGATGTATCGATGTGCCAGGCCATGGAACCTACAAAAGATGATTGATTGATAGATAGATAGATAGATAGATAGATAGATAGATAAATAGATAGAAAGTTAGTACACACCTTTTCAGACTTGCAAAACTCTAGCAAGTAAAGACCCATTATATAATCATGAAACAAGTCTCTTGCAACAACACCTCCATGAAATGAACTGTAATTAATATTTTCTCTACTGTTAATTAGCTCTCTTCCTCCACATTTTCTGATATATATTAGAAAACCATTAGTTTAATTAATGCAACCTGATATTCCATGAATGGAGGTCTCTTTCAAAACTGGCAGTTGTTGTCAGAAGCTCTGTAACATACTGTGAGGGCTTAGAAGGAGAACAAGCTCTAAGAAAACCATGAAGTCTTCTATATAGCCAACTGCTGTAAATTGTGGCAGTTATATTGGGAAGATCTATTGAACTGAAAGGAAAAGAAAATTCCAAGTTAATGAAAAGACAATAATAAAGAAGAAGTATATGATTCTAAGCATACCTAGGGAATATTTGCTGACTGTGAATTTTGATATCAGTTTGAATCTCACTGCTTATAATCATGCACAGTGATTTCATCTTGAGATATGCTGTGGATAAATTCATGGGGTCTAAAATGAAATCAGAGTTGGTAGTCATAAACTCATCAGTTTCCAACATGTGCCTCTTACATCTTTTTGCAGCCGCATTCTGAAAAAGAAGAATAAAATAAATGGCTTGAATGAAATTATTGAAAACCACAATTAATTGTTTAAATAAATCATTTTTTATAATACATCTAACTTGCCTGCAGATATTTTGTTAACAAATTCTGTGCTTCTAGACAGAGAATATCATGTAGAAGGTTGTATATTTGCACAGCAGGAACTAAAGCTGGTGCTGCAGATTCAGGAATTGGGACATATAAGTCTCCTAAGCCTGTAGGAGAAAGCTCATCCAAAGATTTATAGTTCTCAAAAGCAGTAGCTAAGAGTCTCTCTACTTGTGCTTCACAATCCAACAACAAACTTCCCTCCTGTCTGTTTAGATGTTTTCCATTACGACTCTCTATAACAGGTAAAAGTAAGTTATATACAAGTTGAAGACAATCTTTGGTAGGCGTGGCCACATTCATGACAAATGACAGATACCTATTATAGAAGAGAATTAAAAATGAAATAACGAAGTTACAAATCAGATGCTAATTTTGAATTCATGGTTGTATAAAGTGTTTAGTACCTTAATTTTGTGTAAGCATCAGAGACATCATAATAAATGGAAAACTCATTTAACAACCACTTCCATGGTCCAGTGATGTGCAAATTTCTTGGATGGAAATGTTGCACTCTCATCGCTGCCTCCAAAACAAGATCGTAGACAAAAGATTCTACTACTGGCCCATTCTTTAGAAAATATAAAAAAGAATCATGTCTATGATTGAGTTTTAATAACATAGAAATCGATGAACTGTAAAAAACCAAACCTTGACAGATCTTATCTCATTGAATGGGCTGTAACAAAAAATGGACAATTGAACTTTTCCAACGCATACATTATCGGAAAGGTATAAAGGCCACCACTGTATTCCGTCAAACTCCTACATTGACAATAACTTAGAAAACTGCATTAATTTCCAAAAAATTATTAGAAAAAACTCTAGTATTTGGAAATGAAAAAAAATAACATGCATACATGATCTTCTGCCAATGATGAGATATGAATGGTTGCTTGACCTTGGAATGATTTATCCAATCCTTGCACTTCTAAAATAAGAGCATCATCTTGGCTCTCGGGATAACTGAAATTTTAACTGCAACATTTTATGTGATGCCTTACCAAAAAATTCTATAAATTTTGGAAACTTACAAGATGTAAGAATCACCATTTCCTGGTTGCAAGCGGATAATGGCGCTAGGGTCTTTCTGTATTTCCAGAGCACAACTTTTCAACTGAATAGAGCATGAAAAGATTTCTGCCGCATAAAAATGTCTTAAGAATAAGTTACTATATACGCTGAACTAATAAATTCATGACAAGATGAATTATTCAAAGAATTTATTTGACGATATTTATATTGAGAACACTTCAGGTGAGATCTTCATATGTGAGATCATTTAATGATCTTAATCTAAGCCACATATTGACATTAGGGGTGAGAACGGCCGGGTTGCGGGTGGGGCGGGTACCCTACCTTCCTGCCCCGAGACCCGTCCCGGTGACTGGGGTGACCCGTCTGAATTATAAAAATAAAAAAAATTTAAAAAATATATAAAAAAATTTAAATTATAAAAATTAAATAAAAATTAAAAAATTAAATCTAAAATTCAAAATGGGTAAACTTTTTACTTTGATTTTTAAAAATTATATATCTAATATAACATAATTTAATTTAATAAAAAAAACTAAAAATTATTTTTTGGAAAAACCGGGGCGACCCGCCGGGTTTCGCCTTGCCCCGAGACCTGCCCCGGATTATGACCGGGGCATGGGGCACAGGGCAAAAATGAAAAAAAATCGGGACGGAATATCTGCCCCGCCCCCGGTTACCACCGGGGCACGGAACGGGACGGGACCCGTTCTCACCCTTAATTGACATTAAGATATGTTTCCAAATATCTCAAGGAACGCATATCCCAAAAACTGTGTATTCCGAGGTGGATGTGTGCTCAGTAATCAGAATTAATCGATCTCATATAATCTCGCATATATGAATATCTAACCTGAATCTACTCCTATTTATATCATACCTTCTTGTGGACAAAGAAATGTGGTTGTTTTCAATGAATTGATCTTTTTTTTCATTGTCTCTGAAAGAGCTTGAATATATTCAGCTTTTTTCATATTCACATACAACGATCGGAGAGAATATTTTTGAAACGTCTTCTTGGGTATGATGCGGATTTTTCTCACTATTACAAATTGAATGGTGAATAAGTTGTTATAAAAACCAGAATAATTGAAATGCATAATATCGATGTTGATATTTGCAAGTTATTCTTAAAAACATATATTTGTTTCCTCACCTTCGACTTTTATCTTTCCAATAGCTTTTTTCGTTTTCATGGAAGAAGCTTCTTCTGAAATATCAGATCGTCTTTCCTTGGTTGCTTGATCCCGTGGCAGCAATAAATACTTCTGTATCCTAATAAACATCACAGCACCTTCAATATGAAGTTATAAAAAAAAGTACCAAAAACAGCTTCAGCTTTTGAAAGATCGGACAAAAAAATTAAAATTTACCCAAATGCATTCCGTAAAACATTGCATTCATCTCGGAGGAATTCTGGAGCTTCCATACAATCCCTTGCCCATGCATTTAGACAGAGTCGAAAGCATGCATCATAAGCAATAAAAGATTGCCATGCACTTTGCCCACTATTTTCAATATCAACAAACACCAACATTATTTCCAGAACATGAAGAAAAAATAATATACAATGTTTATCAATTTTACCTCACATTATAGCATTTTATTTGATCTGTGGAATCAGATTGTACGCATAGATTGATCGATTCTGTTTCAATGCCACTAGATTTTCTAGATACATGCATGATAAATAAATAAATGCACAGAATCAAATTCATGTTTTTGACTAAAAGAAGAAGAAAATGAAGTCAGTCTGATATCTGTATCATACAAACACCTGTCACATGGATTATTAGTATGTACTGATTGTTCTCTTAGATCAGATGCAACTTCATTTCCAGTTAAAGACTCTATTTTCTGTTTTTCAAAGATATCATCATGCTCTTTTGGATGGTCGCTAGCTCTCATACATTTATCATCATCCATTGTACAACAGCTATTTTTATTTTCCATAATAGGTGGTGCACTGGGAGGTCCCATTTTCTGAAAAATAGTTTAAATGTGGATGTTCATCAGTAACTAGCATTTTTATCCACATAAAAAAATACCAAAAGACATTCAATCTGGGCATTTGTAACAGGAGGATAATAACATGAGAGAAAACATACCCATATTAAGGAATCAGATAAGTCTATCTGTGGATAACCATAGATGACGCTGCTTGATAGAGATTTTCTTCTGCATAGAACATCATATTTCAAATTCTCTTTTGGCATGCTTCTAACGAAATCATAACCATGCCTATAACCACATATAACATCATTATTTGGTTTACTTAACAAGTTTACATCATTATATCCCATGCATTCTTCCTCAAACGAGTCAGAACAAATCATATCTATCTTATCGTTAGGTGCAGCAGAATCCACACTCTCTTCTTCTTCTTGTTCTTCTTGTTCTTCTTCTTCACCATCAATGTAACAATAATCTTGAACTTCAAAATTTTTAACTTCATTACTTAACAATCCTGAATGAAATTTCAAAGGGGGGAGTTTGTACACAGATGTTAG
The DNA here is from genome assembly GCA_001185155.1 of Zostera marina. NCBI lineage: Eukaryota > Viridiplantae > Streptophyta > Magnoliopsida > Alismatales > Zosteraceae > Zostera > Zostera marina. Next base: position 140,590 of record LFYR01000145.1, on the reverse strand, counting down.
ATCATGGTTGGCATATGGAGCAATATTTTCAACAAGCGAGGATCTCTGTCGTTGTCTGTCTTCATTTGATCCCTGCACAAATTTAGAAGTTTTGTTTGATGAATACAGAATGGGGAAAATTATATTAGATATTTAGAAACAAGAAACCTTAAATACAGATGAGTGACCTCAAATGGAAAGAAGAAAAACAAGAACAAGAAAAACGAACAAATCACGTGTGAGTGACCGAAATGAAATCAACCAGCTATTGAAGAGATTGGATATCTTCATCATTAGAAAAATGAAGAAAATCCCAGTAATCTGAAATCATGAACGAAATTGAAGTGAAGTGCGCAAAATTCTCACCTGTTTAACCCAATTGATGGCTTTCTCATCGAGCCCTTCCGTAAACATTTTCCCTACCTACACGAATTTCCGTCCAAATGCTTTTCAAAGATGATATCTTTGAAGCATAAAAAATAAAAATAAATCAAGAAATCGTTTCTTATAGAATTAGGGTTTCTTTCATCTGTTCTTGAAAGAGAGAGGCGATTGAGGAGAGAGCGACTGAAAAAGCGTGTCGGTGGTAACTGACTAACGGCTAGTAACTAGTATAACTAAATAAGTACCTGAAATATTTGTAAATACCCCCTCCCTTTTGTTTTAATAAGAAATAGATCCATGCACCCAAACAAACACAATAAATTTAATGTCAAATATCATTTTTTTATCACAATTTTTTTGTATGATAATAATTTCAATTAGATTGTGGTAAAAATTACGATTAAAATTATACTGGGGTAATTTTTTTCCATTTAAAAAAAATATTTAAATCCATCCATTGAATTGTTAATAAATTTTTTTTTGAATTAAAACTATCTGGTAATATATAAATTTCAAAACAAAAAAAGAGGTGTGATCACATGCAATCCACCCCACACCCTCCGCATTGATCCAGCTAAGTGATCTTACGATCATTCAGGCTTTCAACAACTTTTGAGGACTGATTCGATATTTTTTAAAACGAGTTATGTTTTATCGTTCTCGCGTAGTGAACCTTGAACAATGGAGGGTGAAAAAACCCTGGTGTTCTCCTGACATCTTTTCTTTTTCCTAAGGAAAACTCTGTCATCACCTTTCGGTCCACTACATGCAAGTGATTGTTCATATCGTTTTTACTTTCAAAGGAAGTCCATCTCCTAAGAGATAGATCCTCCTGTGGATATGACTTTTTAGGTTATTTCATTATCTTACTTTTACCTTTTATGTTTTTTGGTGAGTCAGAATTCTAACCCATCATTAGTCTAGATATTACAGTTCTTTAATACAAATTCATATCGAATATAAATTACAACATAACCATACTAATAATAAAAATTAAAATTAGTTTGGTGTCGGTTGGGAGCTTCTAACCCATACTTTCGTTAATCGTTGCTCTTAAATTGAATTGGTAATAAACAGGACGGATCAATCTCTAAAATTTGCCAAATACATCTGGACCATATATTTTTTTGAATAGAATTTATGATTACATTAAAAAAAAATGTCATAAAGCATACACCAAATCACACAAACATGACGAAAAAAAACATAGGAGAATAATGGAAGATCAAACGGATAGAGAAAAAACCCTAAAAGCTAAAAAAGCTAAATTAATCGCCATATTAGATCAAGAACAATAAAAATCACAGCGTCTTTGATATTTTCCGCAGCCTTCTCGAGAAGGGAAGCAATACATATATAGACCAGTGATGAGAAACCACGAGATCGTTATACCGACGATAACTGCTTCCATCGAGAAATCGAACTTTACAACCAAACCCATCGAGAAATCGAGCTTTCTTTCAATTCTCTCTTATCTTTTGATCTTTGATTAAAGGAGGATGTATAAATAGATAGAAATGAATTGACTTTACTGATGATGTTGAGTCAATATTGTCATGCGATTGAAACTCTTTTGTCTTCTTTTTTTAGAAAAATACAAAACACATTGATAATGGAATGTTTTTTCTTAAGTAGAAAATGATCATATAAAGAACGATTAGTTCAAAATTTTAAACAATTGACTTAAATCGCATATGATCCTGAGGCTAAATAATTCAACAACTCATTCTCACTTCTTTTTCAACCTCTTTCTAGGTGGAAGCCTCTCACACAAATTAAACTATCTCTCATTTTCTCTCTTAGCTAGTGTCCAATATGTTCACTAAGTGTCGAAAACCCTCTTTCCTCCTTTGGAGGCGGTTCTAATCGTATCTGTCTAGCTCACGGGTTGGGCCATCCTCGGTCTGCTTCCCTGTTATGGGTTGAGTGTGCTTATGATTCTCCTCGATCACTTTGGTGGGCTCAAGGTATCATCAGCTTAATTAATTCTTTAATTCTCAGGGGCATCTGTCTAGCTCACGGGTTGGGTCATCCTTGGTCTGCTTCCCTGTTATGGGTTGAGTGTGTTTATGATTCTCCTTGATCACTTTGGTGGGTTCAGGATATCATCAGCTTAATTCTCTAATTCTCAGGGGTCCACTCAAGTCGCTCTGTGATTTAAAATCGGACCGCCTCGAATCTCTTGGTCTTAAATCCCTAGCTAAAAAATAGACCCAATATTGAGCCTGGAGTGACAAGTTTTGGTTGACTCGGATCTCTTTACAACCCTATTATGTGTAAACTCAGTGGTATATGACTGACTATATGGAGAAAATAAGATAATTATCCAAATTTCAATCTCAACTACTTCACTTTGCATAAAGTGTTTAGACTTTAGGGTAAGAAAAAAACATGGTTGTTACTTGTTAGGTCCAATTTGTTGCGACTTTTTGATATTTAGTTTTTTTTGCTTGTGCTTCACTTAACCGATCATCTTCCATTTTTTGCAACAAAAGCAAATATTATTCATAATTGACAATAGATCGATAATTGTAGTTGAACGAACAAACTACAACTACAGTCCAAAGTACTCATTTAACTCAAAAAGATTAGTTCAATTGATCACAATAATAATTATATATGTTTTTGATGGTCTAAAGTCGAGTCTTATATATGTATTTTATTACGATATAACCAGTGACATAACCATAGACTTATTTAGGATAATTGAATATTTGATTCGATCGGTCCAATAAATACTAAATTATATTTGTGCACAATTAATTAATTGATGTATTTACATCTTGTAAGTTGTAACGTTAATATTTTTATTTGTGAATAGTTAAATGTTAATTTTTAACATTTATTTATAAATGTAAAATTGTCGATCCGGGTCAACCCAAGCTCGGATCATAGATTTATGCCAACGCAATCTGAACTCAAACCCGGTTTCCTAGATCTCGAATCAAGGTTGACCCGTAACAACAAAGTAAATTTGAGGCGTAAAAAAAGTACACGATAAATATTATAAGAAATAAAAATTCCTCAAACTATTATATATTAACAAATATACCCCTTGGAAGTCTCAACGGGAAAACAAAAACATGGTTATTATAAGACACCACAACCGGTGTGCCTGTCTGTCTTCATCATCATCGTCATCATTATTTTCTATTTGTCTGAACTCGTCCCTCTCTCTCTTTTTCTTTCTTTAAATTACAGAAGACGTCACCGTTCTTTCCCATCGTTGGTTTTTCTTTCTTGAATTCAGGTGAAGATGTGTTGCTGTCCAAGCACCAAGTGCTGTTGCTATTGTCTCCTCCTTATCCTCGTCGTTATTCTCATAGGGTTCGTGTTTGGGTTCGGCGTCTTTGCACATGGATTCAAGAAGATCCATGATATGATTCACTTCCAGCAGGATTTCGTTTCTCCCGGTTTTTCTTCGTATAACAAGAGGCCATTTTTTGCCCCTCCTCCGACTATGTTCTAGCGAGAGAAAATAATCTTTTCAAACCACCAGCCATGGTTGTTGGTTGATGGTTCATCTTCTTTATTACCATTTCCATTTTCCGATGAGTTTTTTTTTGCAATAGTAGATACTGTTCCTGTGTTTGGATTTTTTTTTTTAAATGGATTTAAATGGATTTCAATATGATTTATAAAAAAAAGATTGGATATGATATTTTTTTGAAATTACAGAGTAAAAAAAAAGGTACGTCTATATGTGATATTTTTTAAAATCAAGGTATCAACTGTCAACAATAACTCATGATTCAAATTTCTTGTGAGAATTCTATTCACCATGACACATAATATGGAAGGAAGGAAACATAAATCGTTCAGAAAGAAGAAACACATTGGTTGTAAAGTTGTAACAAGTAGGGAAGAAAGCAAAAAGCTGATTGGAGATGGGATTTGAGTACTGAGTGGGTTTTCATTTCAGGAGCAGCAACCACTTCCCGGAGTAGATGCACCACTTGTACCACCAGATGGTCCAGGGATTCCTCCATACCCAACTTTGATTCCATAGGACTGTTATTATTGGGAGTTTGGAAACACAGCACCAATATTAAATATCGATACAGAATTACAGATTATGTAAATATAATGAAAGAATCTACCAACCTCATTTGATACATCAAAAATTCCATCTTGGATCTTCTTGTAGATTGTTGCAGCAGTGCTGATAAACGCCTGTAAAAAACGCAGTGGTTTAAAAATTTATTCACAAGTTTTCATATACAAGGGAGGTTTGGGGCTTTCAAGACCAGACCTCCTCTACATTCTGGGCTGTCTTTGCAGAAGCTTCCATGAATACCAACCCATTCTCTTTGGCAAATTGTTGGCCCTCCTCAACGCTTACAGCTCTTCTGTGAGAAAGATCGCTTTTATTTCCAATCAGCATGATTGTCATGTTAGCATTCGCATGTTGCCTAGCATCTTCCAGCCAGCTAGCAAGATGGTTGAATGTTTCTCTCCTGAAATAATAGACCATCGTTAAAATATGATTGACAAGTAACAATATGGATGCTACATTGCTACCGCAGGAACCAAACCAATTTTCTAATCAAATTCAAATATATATCCTATCGAGTATATCCAAGTCAAAAATCAAAGTAAGGAACAGAATGCGAAATAATTAATACCGAAAGAAAGAGTGATATAAAATATACCTTGTAATATCATACACTAGAAGGGCACCGGCAGCACCTCTGTAGTATGACCTTGTGATAGATCGGAATGATTCTTGGCCTGCCTATAATACAATAAAAGCTTCAAGTTAGATGGATAGATCACGAATGGCATGATAGTTACTGAATCTCAGGGAAATTACCTATAATTTTTGTTTGCAAATGAAAATAACAGAATAATAAAGAGCCAGAGTAAATAGGAAAAGTAGAATAGCTGAATAAACTCTTCAGTTAGAACGGGGGATGGGGATGCCGGAAGCATCTCTGTAGCTTGAATGGCTTGTAACAGAGAATAGTAATCATTATTTTTTTGTTTTTTTACTACATTTTGCAATGACGAAACTTTAACCAACGAGGATCGAACTCGTGTAACTCACTCAAATTTGCAATATCATGGAACCAAGTAAGGTATTTGATGCAGTAGATCTTCAGATGAAGATCAAATGCTAGATAGATCTGAATCCACAGAAGATGATAGAAAAATACTGGAATCCACCAGTAGCAGTCTGGAATCCACCAGAAATCAAGAAGAAAATAGAAACAGAAAAAAGAAGGAAAAAAGGTTAACACTTTGTTAAAATTCAGAAAACCAAAACTGCAGATTCATCTCTTCCAGCCTTCTTTTAAACTCTCCTTGCACCTCAATAAGAATTGTCCTGCAATGTTGGAAATGAGCCTCGGGCCCATGTCTAATGTGCCTACATCAGTATTTGCTTTCCTTGCAAATACATTTTTTTTATTCAGGCATGATGTTAGTTCCCCTTTCCAACCGACAACCATTGTTGAATATTAAACATTTAATCTAGGATTGTGGCAAAAAATGATCGTCCTAGAGTCTAAAAATAATAAGGTCCTACAGTCAGCCATGATGAAATGCTATTTGGAAAAGTGAAAATGGTGCCATTCATATTGAAGAGCAGCTTTTCTGTTGGCACCATAATTGAAGCAATGGAACTACTTGCAAAAGAGTAGGTTTGTTAAGAGAGGTGCATACGCATATTTGAGACGAGAGAAATCAGTTGTGTTCTCAAACTGATCGGTGTAATAAGCTTAGGTCTCAAACAAGTAGGTGCTGAAACTATTATAATCTACAGAGAGGGAAGCTTCAAAGCTTTGCATGAATTTTAAATCGAAAATAAACCACCCAAAAGGATACACACTGGAAACTACTAGAGAAATGCTGGGGTAGAGAGTTTGGAGGGCCGATTTGTGTTATACCGATGCCTTCTTCTAATAATTATTTTTGCATTGACTATTCAAAGCATCAAGATGACTCAGATGTGAGATGTTGACAAATAAATTGGTATGTTGATGAGCATATGTCAAACATTTAAGCTAATCAGTTTCCCTTCCATTCACTGTTTAATATCATTCTACCTATCTAGGTTAAAAACTGTGGTAAAATTGCTATCTCTGGAAATAATAACATTCAAAGAGATTAGGTATTGACAAATAAATTAGTGTGTTGACAATCATATATATATCTAACATTCTAACTAACCAGTTTCCCTCCCAATCATTGTTCAATATCAATCTACCCATCTATAGGTTAAAAACTGTGGCAAAAATGCTGGCTCTTGACAAAATGACATTCAAAGAATCAAAGAGATTAGGTGTTGACAAATAAATCAGTTTGTTGAAGATTATATATATCGGTTTGTGTATATATCTAACATTCTAACTAACCAGTTTCCCTCCCAATCACGGTTCAATATCAATCTACCCGTCTAGGTTAAAAACTGTGCCCAAGAGATTAGGTGTTAGCGAATAACATGACTATAACTAAAAAAAGGACTAGTTGATCAAAAAAACCAAGAAAAGGGATACATACTGCAATGAATCTAGATGATTTTGAATAGCAAAAGCAAAAACAGCATCGACAGTAACAGTTGAGTTGGATAAAAAGGAAACATACCGTATCCCATATCTGCAACTTAATAGGCTTGTTATCGATCGTAATCATCCTTGCTCCAAATTCCACACCAATGGTAAGGTCATGTACAGGCTGGAATCGCTTGTCGGTGAACTGAAGCAGAAGACATGATTTCCCAACCCCTGCAATAATTCATTCCACAAAATAAACAAGTAAACATCACCATCACAGATTCGCCAATCAATTAACTCAGGGATCGCAAGAAAAAGAAGAAGATCGAGGATTAGATCCACAGATGGATCGGAAGAATCGATACTCACCGGTATCTCCAATTATGATATACTTGAACAAATACGCGTACGACATCTCTCGCCCCTTTTTCTTCTCTCGCTGAAACTCCGCCGATTCCGATCTCGATCGATTTGGGAGTTATTTTGTGTTTTTTATTAAATTAAAATAAAATAAAATTCTGTATAAATTGCAGAATATTTCCAGAAAGGCAGAAAGGAGGTACCCACACGCTTTGTGCATTAGGAATCTAGGATTGGGATCAACCAAGTCGGCACGTAACGTGATTAGTAAACAGTTAGCATTTCATTAATGATTTTTATTTTCAACTGAAAGTAAAATGTTAAAAATGTAAAAATGTTAATAATTACTTTGATCAGCTAATTTTTTTGTGTGAAAAAAATTGAGTTAAGACAATCAGTAAGAGGCGAAAAAAAACGTTTCTTTTAATTTAATGGTATTTTGAAAGAATGATTTTTTTTATATAACCGAGGGTAAAATACTAAAGTATAAAAATCTTAATAATTACTGTAACAATGTAAACTAATCTCTTTATACGAAAGAAATGAAATTATGAATAATCAGTAAACAGTAGCATTTCGTTAAGAGGTAAAAAAACATTCCCTTTAATTTAGGGTATTTTAAAAGAATGATTTTTTTTTTATAATTGAGAGGAAAATACTAAAGTGTAAAAATCTTAATAATTACTTTGACAAATTAAACTAATCTCTTTGTATAAAAGAAATGGAGTTACGAATAATCAAGAATGAATTTTTTTATAACTAAAGGTAAAATACTAAAGTGTGGAAACCTTATTAATTTACTGAGACAAATTGAGTTAATCTTAATAATTACTGTAGCAATTTTTTTTTTCGATTTAAACTTTTCACTTAAAATTTAAAATAATCACGCATTAAGGCTTCTTAGAATCTAAGTTCTTATCCTTAAGTTACAAACTATTATTTACACTAATCACGTATTATTAAAAAATCATTTGACAATCCAACATAAAATGAAAACTGAACACCTTCGGCTGCTAAATGACAATTAAAATTAAAATGAAACAATTGCTTATCATTTCAAACAAAATAGACAAAATGGTTGGTAATTAAGGAAGAATAAAACTGATTGGATTTTCATATATTATCTGATCAATTCAAAGCCACGATAATATTTGAAACCCTGAATAAATATCATACGAAATCGATTGAACTTTATTACATATGAACAGTTTGATAGCAAAAGCACACACCAGTGAAATTAGGAAAACCAATAGTTTAAAAGGTTGGTTACGGAAGCAGGACAATAAAATCACAACACCGAGAAAATGGTTTACTTCTGCCTCTTGTAGATCTTGGCCAAAAAAGACTTGAGCACCTCTTGAACTGCTTCGCTTGGTTCAGCTTCAATTTGGGAAATAAGCTGTTCGTAACTAGTGCTTTCGTACTCAGAATATACATCCTAATGGCAAAAATGAAAACTAATTATACATATCTCGTCCTAAACATTTCCAATTTTCAATAGCTATGAGGATGAGATGTTTTTTCCAAAACAAACCTTCAGATTTAAATCATTGTAGACAGCTTTAACCTTCATGACACTTTCTGCATCTTCTCTTCCATAGTTTTCCTGGAGAATGAATTTCATGAGAGAATTCCATAGTGATAAAAAAAAATAATGAGTTCAAATAAAAATATTATCATACATGTAATATTTTCTTTTGATTTTCGTTGACACGTTCCATTGCTTGCACAACCAACCATGAGCATTTAAAATCTTCGATATCTGTCCCTATCTGGGAATTAAAAAGGAAAAGAATGTAATTGACTAATTGACATCATCATTATTAGCATAATGAGTTTCACTGAATGTATTTAATTAGAGTTTTATGCTCAGTTGCATACTTTACCAATAACTTCTGGATCTCCAAAACAGTCAAGATAATCATCCTGTAAATTCACCTCAAATAATTAGAGAAAAACACTAATGTATGTTGTTATCAAACTATGGAAAGAGAAATCACCTGTGCTTGGAAGTATGCTCCCATTTCCACAAGAATATCTCTTACACTGGTAAAATCTTCCAATTTCTTACCAGCCATTAACAACGAGCAAGCAACCTAAACAACATAAAGCTAAGAAATGTTCATCGTCACTCTTTATTAAAAATATATACGTGCTGATTAAATACCTACTAAGAATATAAGAGTGATAATTAAAAGACTATTAAATATATTCAAATAACTTTCGAACAAAGAGAATCACTAAATATACATTACAATTTACAAATAAGTGAAAATAACAGGGAATAAAAAAGCATGCATTTTAAAAACTTACTGGGAGGTAGAAGGAGTAATAAGCAGTTTTGTATTGTACAATGCGCCTATAGCTGCAATAAATTTTCAGTGAAGTGGATGTTGATTTAAAATTTGAAACCAGATAATTTATTATAAGAACATCAGCAATTTCAACCAACAAAAAAACGGAGTAATGTTGTAATTTAACAAGTACAGCAACCACCATGAAAAAATATATATGAACACAATGCACAGGGTATTTGACATACACTGGCAGCTTATATTTGGAAAGGTCTTTCTCCCCTTCAAATGTGGTAATCAAATCTAACATCTGTCCAGAAGCTGTCTGGAACTCAACCTGTTCACAAGACAATGCAATACAAAAAAACATCTCAAAACACTATATCAGGGACAATATTTTCTCGATAAGAGGAAAGGAAGATGTGAATCGTACTGTTTTCAAAGATGATTACCTCATTGAATAAATCCAGAAGATCGACATAATATGGCTTTCCTTTAAAATGTTTTCTAAGAATTTGTGGAATGTGGTTGCGGAGAAGAATGCCATCATTTACAGCAATAAGACCGACCTGCACTGTCTGTGTGAGAGATATCCTCTAAAAAAATCTAATGTGTGGTAGATATTCAACTAAGAATTAGTCAATAAAATTATCCCCCCCCAAAAAACGAATCCAAAATGGCACTCAAAACCCATTAAGTAACTTAGCCACTTCAAATTTACCCTCATGTTGGGTTCTCAACTTTGATGGAAAAAAATGATAAAGGTAGTGAAGAACATATATAGTTAAGTTATAATGAAATATATACTTGTATGAATTCGAAGAAAGTATATGGTTAAGAAAAACAATCACATCATCGACATTGTTGTGAGAAACTTCTCGATGGAAACATGTAACCCTCACCTTAGGATCTCTAAACCAACAAGGCTGACCTCTTCTCGTATGCGAACCATCCATGATGTCATCTAACACAAGAAAATATGCCTGAAGCTGCAAAAGGCATGTCAATGCACCAATTAAGCATTTAAGCAATTAAGCATTATCTCAGAACATATGTTATACCCATTCAAACAATTAAGCATTATCTCAGAACATATGTTATACCCATTCAATGCACCAACCGAGTGCACATGCAAGGAATACTTCATCATCTTTTAGTGCATTTCCCTCTTTTAAGAACTCGTAGCTATCAACAACAGAGATTCCACGATTCAATTTTCCTACCAAGATGGAGAGAAAAAAATAACATGTTATGTATTTCCGCACGTCATTTTATATTGATCACTCTGATCTGTATTTATCTATTTAAACCACGATATGCAAACGAGAAATCGCTGTTCTGCATCACGTGTTTTCCTCACCTCCAGGAACATTATAGTCAAGCATCTGTTTCCAAATAAACACGCAATATTATTAGGTATTCCAAACAAAAAAAATTATGAAAGATGTGACGTTGCACAGAATACAGTTCATAATCCATCCAATCCACACACATTTTCCATTCTTAATCCACACACGTACAATTTAGATCTCATTGCAAACAAAATAAGTAATTAGGTGATTAACTAAAAAAAACACTCCAAAAATGACGTAGATCAGTAGCAACGACGACAGAAAAACAAAAAAGATGCAGATCAAAAAGAGGATCAAAACAGAATAGTCAGATTCGAGATCAGTTCAGTCCCCACCTTATCGATCCATTCCCGCGCATCATCGGTGAAGTCAAATGCAGAATTCTCTAGTAACTCGGATTTCAGCTGGGAGTAGATCGAACGGAAATAGATCTTCCGATCATCCACGCTTCCGTTCGCCGCACCTTCCATGCCTAAACTCTTCCGAGAAGGGGAGTGGAATGTGATAGGAGTCAGGACTGAAGGAAACAAAAAAAGAGGGCAGTGATTTTCTCTAAATATAGAAAACAGAAGTGACAACACCGGATCAAGAAAATGGGGATGATTTACGATTGAAACGCGTTGGTGGATGATTTTTGACCGTCAGATGACAGAGAGTATTTGATCCTTTCTTTACAGTCGTTCATTTTTTAGACACGATGACGTTAAAAGCAAAGTGTGACAAAACTATGCTTCTTTCATTTCGAATATGTTAGTTTCGATCTAGAAGATGATTCGTTGGATAATTAATTTTGGGAGAGGGAAAAAAACAAAACAAGAGTCAACAATCAAGAGAAGACAAATCGACCATGAACGTTAGGAATACTTCTGAGGTAGTGATTAAAGAGGTCATTAAAGACATTAGAAACAATAGTAGAAACATTTGAAGACGATGAAAGTATGAAAGACCAGCCTCCTGAGACATTTATGACGATCAATAGTATGAGAAACAACTCTATCTCCTTACCATATTTTATTTCTTGTTCACTTGTAATTCCAGGATATTACCCTTCATTATTATTATAGAGCAAATTAAACATAATCATAAGGTGAAGAGAGCAAATTACCCATCAACAAACAACAAAAAAAGTACTCAGAACTTTTAAGGTTTCAAGTTTGAATTTTGTTGTGTACATTTTCAATCTGTCTGAGGAGTATATTTATGTGGTTCTAATATATCGTTCAAATAGACATTTTTAAATCTTGTAAAAAAAATCTGATAAGATTTCTATTTTTCGTATGGAGACTACAAGATGAAAAAGCTAAACGAACTTGCCTAACTGCCTAAAGGGTGTTCGTAAACAAGCTGAACTCAGCTTGAACATGTTTAGCTAGCTTTAGCATTGTGTTCATCCCTAGCTGAAAACACAACCAATTCATTTTAACGATAAAAATAGTATTAAAAAACGACAATGAAATGCATCTGTTATAGTCTTACTGATAATAATTATCAATAATACATTTAGCTTAATACACACTAGGAATTATACAAGAATAAATTAAACAACAGTTTGTTTAGAATCCCCTCTCTTAATTTATGCAGTATTTGTTATTTTATCTGTATCTTAGTTACTTCAGATGTTTGTAGCAACCATATGCAAAGGTGACAGTGGCTGCGGCTGCAACCACAGCAAGAGCAGCATATGTATCCTCTCTTTCCCAGCATTCAAACCATGTTGACATGGCACGTGTTTTCTTGGAGGCTGCTCCTTTACTGCTATTTTTGGCCGCAGTAGCTTCTGGAGAATTCGGATCTACCTTGCGATCATCATTGAGTTTTTCCTCAGGTTTGAACTCCTGGGTTTGGCAACAACTGGAGTTGTTGGGTCCTCCACAGCAACCAACATTGTTGGTGTTTGGTATGTCGAAAACAGTTTCGGATTGGGAGTCTTTTGCACCTTGCTCGATTTTTTTTATCCCACCATTTGCCTGAAACCAGAGCTTATGGGTTTTCTTCTGCTCTTCTTTAGACATACCCATTTGACCCCTGAAATCCCATTCACAAAAACACAGATCAGCTAAAACAGAAAATACGAATTGAGCACTAAAATAAAATTTGTTTGACAAAATACGAAGCAATGTCATAATACAACCTCCATAAATGTGGCAAAATTTTTCCAACAGCGATATGCTGATCAAGTAAAGCAGGAACATCATCAGGATTGACATATCCATACCTGATTAGCAAACCAATAAGCAAAAATTTAAGACAGAATTGGCATAACTATTAATTCCAGTATTGTGAGACAGAAAAACAAGATCAGTGCTATTATAAAATCTCCTTACCAGTTACCCTTCACTTCACCATCATCGCCCGTTCGACTAAAGATGATGACATTACCAGCATATTTATGGCCACCAATGTGGGAGCATGGGCTAACAAATACTTTATCTTGAAGACCTCGTGTGTTTATCTCTTCTTTGAATCTTTTAATAAGCGGAGGTCCGCAAACACCACACCTTCGGTCTCGGCTTCCATGAGCACACACAAAAACATACGAACCAGTAAGTTTTTCAGGTGCTCCAGGCATCCACTCAATATCTTTTACAAGGGTCTCCTCCACAAAAGTATCGACGTCAAAATGAGTCAAGCGACTGCAAGAAAGTAGGCAAACAAAATTTGATGAATAAATAACAAACAGATTAAAATCCAAAAATACCCAACCAAAGTATGAGAGTTGAGAATGAACCTGTATCTGATCATGTCTGGAAAGAAAAGTACATCACCATTTGATGATTCAGTACCATCTTCTCCCTCACAGATAGTCAAACCGGTCTGCAAGAAATAATTACTATTATTAATCACAATTTTAAAAAAATTGACCACAAAACCACCAGGAATGAAGATTTTAAATGAACTATTCGACTATTTTTATCTGATGAAATTCAACCATCTGATTTAAGTCCAACAGATGAATGAAATCATGAAATTGAATCCCAAATATTGAAAGTTATCCCTAGGAAACAATCAAAATGAATTGGGGGAAATTCAACAAATATAAAAAAATGAGATTTTTTTAATAAAGAAAACTACAAAACGGAAGTGATGATGATTGATGGAAAAGAAGTTTATTCATCCACCACCCCTAACGTCTTCCATGATCTTACCAGTTTCTTCATATCCCCTCTCCTGGCCTTAACCGCCGCCGACAGTAGCCTAGGCAGTCTATCAAACTCCGCAGCCTCGACCTGTGCCGGCCAAACATGGGGCGTTTTATAGCATAGAAAGATGTGCCGATCAAATTCATGAACCGTACCGGCGATCTTCTCCGTCAGAAACTCCGGCCTCTGGAATCCAAACTCAGCATCATAACCGCTCCCATCTCCTCCTCCGGATGACAGGAACCCGTCGTTTTGGAGGCTTCCAGATCCGCTCCCAGTGGAATCCGCCACAGCAAAGTAGTTATCCGCCGCACCGCCGTTGCTGCCATACGCAGTGGTAGGTTGGGGAGTGGAGTTGTTTGTTTCTTCCATTTCGATTCAGATTTTTCAACGGGAAAATATTTGGTATGGAGTTTCGCTTTAGCACTCAACTTCTCTGGACCTATTTATAAGATGGATGACGAGATGGGACTGTGATTTTGCAATTTCGTCCTACATTCATGTTTTTTTAAAGCAATTAAATTGTATCAAAATTGAGATAAGATATTAATCTATGGTATCAAAATATTAGGGGTGAGCGGAGACGGACGGGGATTGCGTTACCCGGATGGTCAAATGACCGGGTACGGGGCTGGGATCCGGTCATTTTTTTTTAAATTTATTTATTTATTAGTATTATTTTAAACAGTTAATTACTAAAAAATACTAATGTCCTTAACCCGTCCCCGCTCACCCCTACTGCCAAGTGCCAACTCTATTGGCTTATTTCATTTTAAAAAAAATCAGACCGATCATGCGAACTTGCGAAGCATACCTTAGGACTTAGGATCGAGTTAGGGGAGTTAGGACAGCGGCGGTTTTTAAGGTTTTATGTTTTTAATTAGGAATTTATATTTATAATATAGATTTAATTTTATAATTTTAAATATAAATTTATCTATTTAATATATTGTATAAGGTTATTTATATAAATTATACAATATTTTTTTTTTGAAGGGTATATATGCAATTTTCTCCAGGTACGGGGATTTTCGATCCCCATCCCCGGACCCGGAAATGACCGGGGATTTCGGTCGGGGACGGAGACGGAGAATTTTCAACTTCGGATAGGAAAATCATCCGCATACCCAGCTGTCCGGGTACAAGTACGGGAATCTCACCCCTGCAAAATATCCCATAAAATATATAATATTTGACCATCTTTCGTAAATAACGTAATTACCGACGTATTATTGTGTTTGTCAGTTATGGCGTGCTTGACTTTTTAAGACAAATATAATTCTAGAAGATAGAGATATAGTTTCAATGGTGTGACGTTTTATCTTTACAAGATTTACGTGATGAAAATATAAATATCGAGAATCGAACACTGAATCTCAGAAACTTTTATTAATATTAACATTTCTTAATTAAACATTGTGTTGTATTAGTATTAATTAGCATTAGTACTTATTAATAAATTATGTTGTATGTATTGTATTATTTCATCACAGGTTAATGGACCCATTTCATCCCAACGTTTACGCTAGCCCAAGAAGGGAAATAAAGAAATAAAAAACTGGAAGGACTTAATTGTAATATATTAAAATTGAGTCCTGTAATTGTAATAGTTACATTTTCTATTATAAAACTAAAATGTAAACGATGGGTTATAATTAAATACATTCTAAAATTTTACAAAAACATAATTTTCCACATTTGTTAATTCTGTTTTTGTAGTTTCCATTCCAGGAAACAGATTTTTCCCCAAAATGCAAGTCTTCGGCGATATTGGTGACCTACTGTTCGTCGAGGAAGCTCGCTACTATTCGTTTCATATGGTATCTTCGGTCAATCTGGGGTGTTAGTCACGTTTTTCTTCCGCAAACGCATTCTGATTTCACTGGACAATGGAGATTCAAAGAGAGGCAAGTGATATGGAAATTTCAAATGCTGAGACTACTCCAGATCAAACAAAGAAGGCTTTTGATTTGGAATCTGCATTCACAACCAGGTCCTCTGTATACTTTCTCCATTCTAGTGATAATCCTTCAAATAAAATTGTTAGTGACCTACTTAAGGGTTAAACAAATTATCCTACATGGTCCAAAGATATGATGCTTTGGTTAGTGACCAGGAGGAAGCAAAAGTTTATTGATGGTAATGTTTCCCGACCAAAGGATGAAAACTCAGAGGAGTTTGAGGCTTGGGAAACAGTAAATGGAGTGGTTTTTTCATGAATCATAAATACATGTGAAAGAAATATTGCAGCATCAATTAGGTCAGCTGAGAGTGCCTATGAAGCCTGGGAAATTTTAAAAATTAGATCAGCCAAGGCCAGACACCCTTAAGATTTCAAATTGGCCAAGAATTGGCCAATTTATTCCAAGGAGAAATAACAGTTAGTGATTACTATATCCAACTGAAATCTGCATGGGATGCTTTGAATGATATAAGCAAAAAAAAAAGGTGTACATGTGGGGCAATACAAATTTGGGAAGAAGAAATAGAACAAGATAAGGTAGTTAAATTTCTTTTAGAATTGAATGAGGAATTTTTAAACATAAGGAGTCAAATATTGGCAGCAAAAGAAATTCCTAACATGGACTCTGCATTCTCCACTGTCATCATAGATGAAAAACAAAGAGGGATGACTATAAAAAAATACAGGGCGCTTCTAGTACGAACCCTCAAATGCGCACTATGTGCGATCTGTAATCCTAGCCCTCCATTTAATCGCAAATAATTATAGCCGTTGAAGAGAAACTGGTCTTTTGGAGCTCTGTTTCTGACAAGCGTGGAAGGGACTGACCGGCGATTGTACACTATTCCCTCGATTGTACAGGGTACACTGGAGTGACCGGGGGACGGTTGTGTGGTGAGGTATTCTAAATGTCATATAGTTCTAATTTCTAACCCTAGCTCCTCACATTTTCTTGATAATTTCTCTTTGCGTTCTACTCGGCGGCGCGTTTTTCCTCTTCTATTTCTCTCCAGATCAGCGTAAAAATTTTCTTCCTCAACTCCAACATGTCGAACACCAGTGGTGATAGGAACGGGAAGGCACCGGCGAGGTCTCCACTGTCCAAGATACGGTGAGTATCCTAATCTTCAGTCTTGCTTTGCTATTCTATTTCTCTTCATTTCCACTCCCATTCGAATTTTTTTTTAAATCTTATCATTATATTTTTGCTTGACCTTCATAGTTTTATTTCCATACAATAATAGCTAGGTATTTCGTATTATATCTTCCCCCAATATACATTTTTTACTCTGTTTATCTAGTTTTTGTTTGTTCCGAATGATTAGGTTTTTTTTGTTCGTTTTGTGTTGCTGTCTTGACAGAGTTTTTCTATGGTTGCCATTTGAGTCCATTTGAAAATAAAGATGTTTTTATTTAATTCCAGCTTTGAACATGTTAGCTATAGACTTCGAGATTTTTAGATTGGTTGATTGTGTTGATGCATGATTGGGTTTTCTTCTTCTTATTTTTATGATTGGATTTCTTTTTTTTTTCAGTAGGTTTATACGATCGACATAGAGTCATTTGTGTTTATTTTGAAACGAATAAATTCGATTTACCTCAGATTTGTTGATGGTGTTGACGCATAATTGGGTTTTATTTTACTTAACTTTATGACTAGATTTCTATTTCAGCATGTTGTTATGATCGGTATAGAATCATTGAGTTCATTTTGACACGAAGAGATTTTATTAATTTATTTTCTAATTGATTCATGATTAGTATCAGATTTTCAATTAATCCGATTTGCGGATTGGGTCGATGATCGATCGAGTTTTTTATTTTATGCCGGTTTAGATTGGTTGTTTTATCAACACCGATTTATTTGATCTAATTTCAGATTTTCAGTATTTTAATTAAGCAGTCTTGAGAATTTCAGAATTTCAGATTTTCAGTCTTGCTTTGCAGTTCTATTTCTCTTCATTTCCACTCCCATTCGAAATCATTTTTAAATCTTATCATTGTATTCTTGCTAGACCTTCATCGTTTTATTTCCATATAGTCATATCCAGTTATTGCCTATTTGATCTTCCCCCAATAATCATTTTTTACTCTGTTTTTCTAGTTTTTGTTTGTTCCGAATGATTGGGTTTTTTTTGTTCGTTTTGTGTTGCTGTCTTGACAGAGTTTTTCTATGGTTGCCATTTGAGTCCATTTGGAAATAAAGATGTTTTTATTTAATTCCAGCTTTGAACATGTTAGCTATAGACTTCGAGATTTTTAGATTGGTTGATTGTGTTGATGCATGATTGGGTTTTTCTTCTTCTTATTGTTATGATTGGATTTCCTTTTTTTTAGTAGGTTTATACGATCGACATAGAGTCATTTGTGTTTATTTTGAAACGAATAAATTCGATTTACTTCAGATTTGTTGATGGTGTTGACGTATAATTGGGTTTTCTTTTCCTAAACTTTATGACTAGATTTCTATTTCAGCATGTTGTTATGATCGGTATAGAATCATTGAGTTCATTTTGACACGAAGAGATTTTATTTATTTATTTTCTGATTGATTGATGATTAGTTTCAGATTTTCAATTATTTCGATTTGCGGATTGGGTCGCTGATCGATCGAGTTTTTTATTTTATGCCGGTTCAGATTGGTTGTTTTATCAACACTGATTTATTTGATCTAATTTCAGATTTTCAGAATTTTAATTAATCAGGAGAGTAATTGTGTTGGTTTGAAATCTTGAGAGATTGTTTACAACTCTCTTTTATTTTCTTGGTAATATAGATAGTTTTTGGTAATTTAGAGAGTTTTTGCACTATGTACTACGACAGGATCATTCCTTGCCTCACGTTTGTTTTTTGACAGTTTTTGCATAATGTAAATTAGTAATTTTTTATGCATTGAAAACTGATATTTGATAATCTTAATTTTAAATTTAACATGAATGAAACTGATCGAAAGCTAGATGTGGTGCATATCTCCGATAGTTTACTAACCGATGATAAATGTTTTTGGGTTATTTGTCGATCTTTTCTCATTCAATGATATTGTTATTTTACAGATTTATTATCAACCTTTTACCGTATAATTTTGAATTTTTTTTATGTAGGTCTTTATTTAAGAAGAAGGCCACAAAGAAAAGGTCGGGACTTGGGAGTTCGTCTACTCATGGTGAGAAAATGCACTATGCACTATATGCCCGTAATGAACTATGCACTATTTATATTATGTGTTATTTCTTGTGTTTTTTCTGTGAACTATCTTAATTTATCTGAAATGCACTATGCACTATATGCCCGTAGTGAACTATGCACTATTTTCGGTTTATATTTTCGATTAATATGATGATAGGTGGTTCATTCAAATATGTAGAAAAAGAAAAGCTACTATTGAATATCAAGGGCGTAGATGTACTAGGGAGCAGGTCTTGCATATTTTAGAAAGCAAGCTATATGGCGTCAAGGTACATTCACTTCCAAATATGAAATTGATTATGACATTTCAGTATAGTATCGTATTTTTTCATGATTTATCTTAAAATTATTCGATGTACGTTGTTGTAGTTGATTGACTTGTATGCGGAGGTCATATTAAACAAAGTCGTGGTTGATGGTAAAGATAGGGCATCTTATGAAATTCTACCCGCAGACACATTCATGAAATACAAGGGATACATAGGTGGTAGTGGTAATTTGGAAACGCAGTTCTATATGGAGATGATGGCCGATATAAAGTAAATGATTCACAAATTGATAAAATATTTGTGCCGATAAACCAAGGAGACCATTGGCATCTGCTTACAGTTAATTTTGATGGTTGCACAATGACGCACTATAACTCTAGGAAGAATCAAGCAAAGCACTATCGTGAATTTCTTCGAGTGGTATTAAATTAAATTCAAATTTAAGTAATTTTCTATGTTTTTTTTTATGAATTGCTATTAGTTGGTTAATACTTTATGCAATATGTAGGCTGGTTGGATGAATGCGTACCTGACATTACGATTTGACAAATTCGAAGATAAGGAATGGAATAGGATAGTTGAGCCGAGGTTCACACAGGTTAAATGTAAAGATGACGATAATGGATTGCGAATGTTATTGGCAATTGAGACGTTAGCTTTAGGTCATGTGGGATATGGAATAGACAAAGATTTGAATGCGGCAAAATAGTCTTTGTTAGATGGAATTCATATGATGGCAACGTTTGACGATTAAGATGATTTGATATATAGCATTTTGTATATTTATTACTAGGGTATTATGAATAGTTGTTTTGGAATATTGATTGTCATTGGAAATGATTTGATATTATTTTTTGGATGGACGCCCTCCGTTCACACATCCCTGTTCCATGAAATATGTACTATGCACTATGCACTATTAACTATGCACTACGTACTATGCACTATTGGGATATTGCAATTGTTCAATGTAATATGTACAATGATCGAAAAGCACTATTTTCTTTGAACTATGCACTATGTACTGTCCGTAGTGCACTATGTACTGTTCAATGTGAAAAAGATTAAAGAGGAATGGTGCAATGTACGTTCAAAGATCGAAAAGTACTGTTCAATGTACGTAATAGTGCAAACCCAATTCATGAAAAAACGAAAAGGGGAAAAGGAAAGAGTGGTAAAAAAAACCAAACAACAAACCCGAGCATATATTAGAGAAGATCCGATGACCATTTCGTTTAGAGGATAAATAGAAGAATAGAAATGGAAGAAGACACTAGAGGTAAGGAATGGGAGGACATAGGGTTAAAGAAGTGGATGAAGGAAGGGGAGGAAACGTGAGTGAGAGAGAAGGGGTGTTCTTAGTGAATAATGACAAAAATAAAGATTTTGCATTGGGATCTTCCACCAAAAAAATAGATATATTGAACTATATTGATGACCGTCGGATGTAGATGAAGGGCAAGGATTGAAAGTTCTCACGGGGTTCTCACGCTAAAGGTTCTCACCTGAAGCTGGCCCTATAAAAATATAACCAGAATTCAATGTCATGAAAATATATTCACCAAAATACAAAGAAAATAACATTACGAGTTGCTGTAAGCCTATAACTCCTCTTCTTCAATTTTTCTTTAGCCAAATGTAGCCGATTGTATTATTTGTATGGTTCTATCAGAAATTTTAGCAAACCACCAAACTCTGTAATTTTTCTATTAGGGCATAAAATGACATCGACGATCCTTTTAGATTAAACAATGCTGAATCTATTGTATTTGCATGGATTATGTTTTTCTTTATTTTCTGAAGCAGGTTGTATAGTTGATGACCTTTATTTATCTCAAGATAAAGACAGTGGTCATCACAATTTACAAAAAATTTGCTTTTGAAGTTTTGCTGAATATGAAACAGAGAAAATTGCAAATTACGCTTTGAGATTATTCTTTGGTGTTATCTTTGAGATTATCCGGGGTAAGTCTTTTGCTCTTATTTATCTATTTACATTTTATATATGCTATGTGATTTGGATTTTATATATACAGATGTTTATAAATTGTTTATTTCTGATTTTTTTTTAGGTTGACTACGCAATAAGACATAGGAAAAGTATAAGAACATGAGGAAATCTAAACATCAATTAAAATCTATTTTAGAGAAACAGACAATATCAAAAGATATCAATTATCGTATTCGATTGACAGCCTCATTAGATGTCATTCGTTATCTTCTACATCAAGGATTACCTTTTCCTGGGCACAACGAATCTATATAAAGGAAATTTTTTGGAGTTGTTAAAAGTATTTGCAAGTAGAGATGAAAATTATAAACAAGCAATGATCACTGCTCTTAGAAATGATCATATGAGATCTCCAATGATTCAAAGTCAGTTGATGGCTATTGCAAGTGCTGAAACTACAAGACTTATTTTAAAAGATCTCAATCATGATTTATTTGTTGTATTGATTGATGAATCTAAAAACATATCAATTAAAGAACAAATTGTTGTGGTTATTCGATATGTGGACAAAAAGGGATGTGTAATGGAGCGTTATTTAGGAGTCGTTCATGTGACAGAAACTAGTGCGTTGACTCTGAAAAAAGCTCTTGATGTTTTATTCTGCAAATATAATTTAAGTATCACCAATCTACGAGGTCAAGGTTATGACAGCAGAAGTAATATGTCTGGTGATATAAATGGTATAAAATCATTGATTCTTAAAGAAAATAAATCTGTTTTTTATGTTCATTGTTTTGCGCATCAATTACAGTTGACAATTGTTGTTGTTACTAGAAGTGATAAAAAGATTGTGACTTTTTTTAATACAGTTGCAAATATAACTAATGTTGTTGTAGCATCTTGCAAGCGTCAAGATTTTCTTCGAGAAAAACAAGCTAATAGTATTGCAAAAGCATTGGATATAGAAGAGTTAGATATTGGGCAAGGGGAAAAATCAAAAAAACGACTTTAAAGCGAGCTAGAAACACAAGATGGATTCTCATTATGGTACAATGTGCAGTTTAATTCTTATGTTTTCATCAGTGATGGAGGTTCTAGAAGTTTTTTATGATGATACCATGCTTGTAGAACAAAGTGCTTCCGCAGAAATATTGTTAGATTCCATGAAATAATTTGATTTTGTTTTCTATTTAAATTTGATGGAAGCAATTCTTGCAATTACAGATGATCTGTCTCAAGCATTGCAAAAAAAAAATCAAGACATAAATAATGCAATGCGATTAGTATCAGTTTCGAAGCAAAGACTTCAAGATTTACGGAATAATGGATAGGAAGATTTACTTTCAAAAATTTGTTCTTTATGTGCAAAAAATGATATAACAGTGTCATCAATGGATGAAATATATGTACCTTATGGTCGAAAAAGAAGAAACATAAAAAAATTACAAGTATTCATTATTACAAGATTGTTCGTTTCTTCTATATGATCGATATACAAATTCAGGAACTTAATAATCGATTTACTGAGACTAACACAGAGTTACTACTGTGCATCCATTGTCTTGATCTACATTCTTCTTTTGAGGCTTTTGATATACAGAAGTTACTTCGTTTTGTTTTTTCCTATCCTGATGATTTTTCACCATTACAACTCATGATGCTCAACAACCAATTAGAGAATTACATTAATGATTTTTCACCATTACAACTCATGATGCTCAGCAACCAATTAGAGAATTACATTTATGATGTTCAGTCTAATGAAGATTTTGATAATGTCGTGGGTATTGATGGTCTAGCACAGAAATTGGTAGAGTGTAAGATGGATATTGTTTATCCTTTGGTTTATTTATTGATCAAATTACCGTTGATATTGTCAGTTGCAACTGCATCATTTGAACGTAGTTTTTCAATAATGCATATCGTTAAAACTCGTCTCAGAAATCGCAATGTTGATAGTTTGATGAATGATTGTTTAGTAACATATATCGAGAAAGATATTTTTTAAAATATAGATAACGAAGTCATTTTAAAAATATTTAATGATATGTGTCTTCGTAGGACATTGAAATAATGTTTAACGTATTTGAAATTTTTATTGTTAATTGAATGAATGTGTTTATTTTTAATTTGAATATTAATTAATGTATTAAATATTAATTATTGTATGAAATCGGGGCGAGGCAGGACCGCCCCGGTATCCACCCCGGTATCCACCCCGGTCCTAAAAATGGGACGCGGAATGGGACGGTTCAGATACTCTGGCTCCCTACCCCGACGACCGGGCGCGGATCGGGACGACCCGCCCCTAATGAAGTAATAAAAAAATAAACATTAGGCAGTAATGCAGTATAGTGGGCTATTATTAGATTACAAACCACTATGTTATAAACTTATTAGAAGAAGCAAACCATCAGAAACATCCACAACAAAGATTAGCTAAAATGCTTGCACAGAGAACTGTCTATTTAAAAGATCTGGAATATGATCAAACATTTTTTCGTTGAGAAAATGTAAATATAAATAGCCTATGATCAAAATCAACTCTAATTCTTTTGGCTGCCCTGTATTATAGTCCAGAATCGCTGAGTTTACACTAAAAGAAAACTTCAAAAACCAGAGGCACACAACATTTTTTTCGATGGGAAGAGCCAAGAGTACCTCAACATTTTTTACGGAAATATGGAATAACTTGTATGAAAATATAACTTCTAACGGAAATATAGAAATATGGAAACATTTTTTACCAGAATCAGATGAGCGGCTGCCGTTTCTAAATATTAGGTTTTGCCGTTTTGGGGACAACGGAGATGGAAAGTTGGAGATATTAGGTTTTACCAGAATATTAGTTATATTTTTAGATAGGCCCAGAATATTAGTATAATTTATACTATTATATTTATAGGATATTATTATATTAATATATTTATTTATATCTAAAAAACGGGGCGACCCGGCCGGGGCTGAGCCTGCCCCGAGACCCGTCCCGGAATATGACCGGGGCAGCGGGGCACGGGGCAAAAATTAAAAATTCAGGGCAGATATTCTGCCTCGACCTCGGTTACCACCGGGGCGCGGAACGGCGCGGAACGGCGCGGGACTGGGGCGACCCGCCCTGTTCTCACCCTTAGTATGGAATGAATGTATTGAATTTTTATAGGTTTTTATAATCGATTTTATGAATAGGTCATGTTAAAATTTTATTTTTTAATTAGTACAAATTTTTTTTTCACCTTCTACATATCTTGCCTCCTAGCTATGGGACAGGTCTGGGATATTTATATTTGGTTTATATTTATTTGCTCATCTCAACTACTTGCTATCACCTACTTACTAAACTCTATCCTGCATAGCTAAATCAAGAACCACCTTCATATGTTCGAAATCCAGATCAGTTACTGTGTTCCAGCAAACGATATTCCAAATCCAGACTCTTCATCTACCAAATACGTTTGTTGGGTGTAAACATCTTCGAACTTTCAAACTCCGATGAGAGTAGTAAGTAGAGTGTGTTTGGGAAGAATTCAAATTTAAAAAATCACAATTTTGGTAATTGTGGATCAAATTTTCAATCCTCTCTCTATTTGATTAAAATTTATAAAATCATCTGTTCCCCATTTATGCTAACATGCATGTATTTTGCTGCTCATATCATCCATCATATCGTATCATTTTCAATCTGTCTCGAGTTTTCAACCTCCTCTCTTGTAGACTTATGTTTATATACACAAATAATCGTCTAATTTGATTGCGGCGTTGTATTGGAAATGAGACATACTTCGTAGAGATCATCTACCCCTTTCACTGCGCACACACAATTCAGAGTCAATTTTGAAGGGATAGAAGGAGGAGGGATCATGCATTGTATACAAAATAAAATGACTTTACCGATTTCGGATGTAATTCCTGGTCCGAAGAATGATGCGAATTTGGCCTGTATCATAACCCAATATCAAGGTCAACAACTAGTCACAGTTAATATTAAGATTTCTAAAGGTTCATGATTTTAGACTCGATTAAATTTTCAATACGATGTATCCTCAATTGTAAAAAAAAAATCACTGAAAATTAAGATTAATTCACCAACCTGTCTTTTTTCGAAATCAGATAACTCTAAAGCTTTTGCTTCGAACACGAGAACTAGACAATATTTTCCATTTCCCGTCACCTAACAAAACATGGCGATTTCTTTCGATCAAAGATCTTAAATTATCTAAATTGAGGATTTGAGAACTTACTTCTTCACGAATTGTTGTTAGTGTTGGAGCACTCCGTCTCGGGATACCACCTCCCTGAATTATGATAGTTCATGTGTTATCACTGTTTGTATCGTTAAAATTATTAAAACAACATCTATATACCTGACCATATTGAAATATTCTTTTTAAAGCCTCTTCCAGATGTTGTTCATCACCATAACGGTATCTGATAACATCATCTCGAACCTAGGTTCATTCAAAAATACCAACTATATTGTATTTAGCTAAGAAAGGGATTATATAAGTAAATAAGTATGTTATATCGCTATATATATCCGGTATTTATATGATAGAAAAACTGGGCCTGTAAAATTTAAAAATATGTTATATCGCTATACAAATACATCATTAATCTAAGCAGCAAAGGAAGAAGCCTCCTTCCCTTAGTATTTTAGTAGTCAGGCAGAGTGGAGAGTGGATTCTTACCTGAATCCACCCAACAACATATTCCACAATAGAATAGAGGTTGGTGATTAGAATCCATACAAGTATGTTGTAATTAGGCCAGTAAACAGACCGAATTCGAATCGGATAAAATTATAATCAATAGGTCTACTTTTCCAAAATTTCTGTTATAGTAATTAAATAATACTTAGTTACTCTAGATTACAAATCAATAACGGAAATCTATTAGTTCGTTAATGAATTCAGTAGAGTAAATCAAATGTATAAATATACAATAATGATATCTATGTCAGGGATCGAGTTCCCGCTTTCCCCTAACCATTCTCTGTTTACACGATTATAGTATCATTCGCCTAGTAAATCCTGGGAGCTGCACATCTCTGATCTTGGAGTTTTCTACCAGCGTCGCCGTCGATCATTGTTTCTTCATTCCATTGTGCGATGGCGAACGGCGACCCTGACACAGAAACTCCTCCGATTACAAAGAAATCTGGCAACGACGCACCTGATAAGGTGATTATTGTCAAGAATTTTAAAACTGTAGCCCTAGACCGCAGCAATTACTTCGTATGAAGGGCTCAATTTGGAGCCAACATCCGAGGTCACGAGCTGATGGATTATCTCACTGGAGAGGTGAAATTGGACAATCCCAAAACGATCAAGCAGGATCAATTACTTTTGGGATGGTTATTCTCATCAATTTCACCAATAGTGCTACAGGAGGTGTCCGATTGCGATACGACACACGAGGTATGAAAAAATCTTCAAATTGAATTTGCTTCTAATTCTCGATCACAGATTCACAGGTGATGAGTTTGAGGCAAAAACTTCAAAATTTGAAGATAGCTGGGAAATCGATTTCTGAGTACTTATCTGAGGTCAATGCAATTATTCAGGCATTGGCAGTTGCTGGAGAGAAATTTGAAGACACAGATCTGGTAATACTTGTTCTATCTGGTCTTGATGATGAATATGAGGCATTGGTACAGAATGTTACTTCAAGACAAGATGAGGTGACTTACAGAATGTTGAAAACAATGCTGATGGACAATGAGGTGTGGCAGCGTCGTTCAAATCAAACTAATGCAATTAGTGTGAATATGGTGGACATATCGAATAAAAGTTTGAAGAATTCAAAGAACAGTTCCCAATTGTGTCAAATTTGTTCTAAAAAGGGACATGTAGCTTTGAATTGTTTCAATAAGATTAATTTGACAAAGTACCCGCCACAGCAGAAGCGTACTTTAACATCATATGGAGTCACAGCATCGGCTAATATGACATATGAAGCAGGCAAATCCGTCTGGTATTCAGACTCGGGAGCAACTAATCACATTACGGGAAATGTTACCAATATTCAGAATCCTAAGTCTTGCAACAAATCTACTAATGCTGCGGATGGACGCCCAATGAGCATCGCACACTATGGTACTTCTGTTTTTCTTCTAATAACAGAAATTATGTGCTTGATGATTTATTGATGGTCCCAACGTCCACTAAGAATCTGCTATCAGTAAAGCGATTCTGTTGTGACAATCAAATTTCGATTGAATTTAATCCACGGATAGTAAAAGTAAAGGATCTGGAGTGAGGGAATACTCTGTTCGTTGGCAAAGAAAATGATGGGCTTCCCTCAGGTCGTGGGAAGTAACTCACAGTCGAACCAAGTGGTCATGGGAGATAGGGCAGATGCACGTACTTGGCACTTAAAAAGTCGAGCAATGCAGAAGTTGAATAAGAGCAAACTAATATATGTTATGTTACTGATCTAGAACATATAAAGGATGTTTGCGATGAGTGCTGTATAAATAAATCTCATAAAATGCAGCACAATTCAAGAAACACGATTTATAAAAAATCCTTTGGAATTAGTTTTTGCGGATATTTGGGGGCCATCACCATCAATCATTATCAGTTGAAGGGTACAAATATTATTTGAACTTTGTAGATGCTGCTACAAGTTTCAATTGGGTATACCTTCTAAAGAATAAATCAGAAGCTAGCTATTGTTTTGAAAAATTCAGGGCATTAGCAGAGAAGCAGTGTGGTAGACCTATCAAAGTTCTACAAACTGACAATGTAAAAGAATTTTTGAAGCTCACTCTTATGCTTAGCGGAGTTGAAATTGTTCGTAGTTTAAGATGCCCACATACACATCCTCAGATGGGTAAAGTGGAGCGTCGACACTGGGTATGGAATATTGGGATTATGCCTTCATGGTTGCTATTCATTTATATAATAGGAATCCCACTGCAGTTCTTAATCACAGTTCATTGCCATATGAAGCATTATACAAGCAGCCTCTAGATTATAGCAAGCTTCGAGTTTTTGGTTCAAAGTGCTTCCCTAATCTTTGGCCATACAGAAGTAATAAACTTCAAGACAAATCCGAACCATGTTTGTTTATGGGTTACCCTGCCAATTCAGACAGATACATTTGTATGAGTTCAAATGATGGAAGAGTTATCATATCGTGTGAATCGTGATGTAGTGTTTATCGAAGATACTTTCATGCTGAAGGAATCAGACTACAGTCACAATGATAACTTAAATGTTTCTGATGAAGATTGCCCAGACAATGTGTTTTCCAGCACGCAAGGTCAGAATGGTCAACATGCTTCAGAAATTAGTCAAAATCCCCAAATGTCGGATCTGGATAGCCGATAGCGAAAAGGATCCGGGCGAGGAAGATTCGAATAAATCTGATGGCGATGATTCGGTCAGCACGTCGGGAAATTCGGAAGAAGGACTTGAAGACTCTATTAAACATCGGGAAACCAAAAACGGGGATGATGAGTCGGCGATTGCAAAGGGAAATTCAGAAGAAGGATTCAGAGAGACGATCACCGGTCATCAACCAGTTACTAGGGGAAGGGTATTATAAAACCCAACTCCAAGTACACTTTGGCTATTACACCCACACTGAAGGTTGCTCCCACATCTGTCAAAGCGGCGTTAACTGATCAAGAGTGGAGAGCCGCGATGCAAGATGAATATGATGCACTAATGTGAAATGATTGAAATCACATATGAAAGTTGGTGCCAAGAAAATCCTCCGATAACATCAATAACAACATTTGGTTTTTCAAGGTTAATGAAAAATCAAATGGCACTGAGGATAAATTGAAGGCCAGATTAGTCACAAATGGAATGCATCAGATATTCAGATCGAGGGTAGAGATATAATGAGGCATTTAGTCCCGTTATAAAATCTATCACCATCCGCATTGTTCTTACAGTGACAAAATCAAAGAAGTGGGAAATGTTACAGATAAATATCAGTAACGCATTTCTACATGGCAATCTAGAGGAGACTATCCTGATTAGGCAACCAGATGGTTTTATGGATGAAGAGCGTCCTGATCACGTCTGTTTACTAAAGAAATCATTGTATGGGTTAAAACATGCGTCGTGGATATGGTTTCAATGCCTCAGAGATTTTCTTCAATTGATAGGATTTGAAGCAAGTCAGTCTGATCCATTTGTGTTCATACGTAGCAAGGAGGAGGTGACTTATATTCTTGTCTATGTTGATGACATGTCATCACCGGATCAAATTGTACACAGATCAGGGAATGTTTGAATCAATTGAGCAAGGAATTTGCGGTGAAAGTTCTGGGCAAGGTAGAATATTTCTTGGGTATAAGAGTTAGAGATCGGGAAGATGGTCTATTCCTAGATTAACAATTATACCTAAAAAACTTATTGAACAAGTATGGTTTTAATAACCTATGTCCAGTTTCGACACCTATGGAGGTAAATCTGGATTTGCGAGTGGAAGGAGATGTAATTGAGAACCCAACTATTTATCGCAAAATAGTTGGATCATTACAGTACCTGATATTGTCATGACCTGATATAGCATATGCGGTATGTAAATTGGCACGATTTATGGATAGACCGCAGGATATACATTGGATTTCCCTGAAAAGAATGTTGAGATATCTAGCTGGAACACAGACAATGGGGATAATATTGAAGAGTACGAATGATTTTAATATTTCCGCGTATTGTGATACCGACTGGGCAACATACACAGTAGACAGATGTAGTCATACTGGGTACATAGTCTATTTAGGTGATTCATTAATCACATGGTGCTCAAAGAAACAGAATATTGTGTCTCGATCAAGCACAGAATCTGAATTCAGAGCAATTGCCTAAACTACTGCAAAAATAGAGTGGATTGCATCTTTAATGTATGGATTAGGGATTGATTTGAGAGCACCTCACAGAATTAGGAGTGACAATTTGGGTGCTACTCAACTATCGGCAAATTCAGTGTATCACACGAAGAACAAGCATGTTGCACTTGACTTCAGATTTGTCAGAGAGAGTGTAGAGAGAAAAACCCTAACTGTTGAGCATATATCCAATACTCTATAGAAAGCATATATGTTGACTAAAGCTTTGCGACCGGCCAGATTCCTAAAGCTTAGAAGCAATCTCTTCGATGTATACCGATGAGCTTGAGGGGGGCTGTTAGAGTAATTAAATAATACCTAGTCACTCAGAGTTTATGTGACCAGCTCCATCACATGTAAATCCTTGGTTACTCTAAATTACAAATCAATAACGGAAATATGTTAGTTCGTTATTGAATTCAGTAGAGTAAATCATATCTATGTGAGGGTTCGAGTTCCGGCTTTCCCTAATTATTCTCTGTTTACACGATTAATTTCCAAATTCAACTGATTAATTTTGGATAGATATAAAAACTAGACAATGCATGTTCACCATAACATTTCATACTTATTTTGATTTGGTCGATAGAAAACATCCAAGTAAATTATCATTTAAATGCATATCATTGTTAGAACAGAACTTGCCTGCTTAAGAATCGGAGTAGCACAGGTTTCCCTCAAGTTTTGAGCATTAACATATGTAGTACAAGTTACTGGCTTAAGCTCTGCATACTACAAAATGAATAAGAGAAAACAGTATTGATTGAGGGAACATTAGTTTATCCGCAAAGAAAATAAACCTACATACCTTCAAAGCCATTCCAATTATAGCAAGAGGAAAACCATAAGTAAGCATCAATGCAGACCACTCAGAGCCAGGAAGAACGGTAAAATATGCGCCAAATCCATACCTGAAACCATGTGATGTGTTATGTGTATACATAATGTAGTATTCGAATTGGGACAAAAATATCCCAAAAATTTGGTGCTTACGATAGAAGTGCACAGCCAACGACGAGTCCAATGGATCCAAAAGATACCTGTGAACAATTGAAAATAGTAAATTACCGGATAATCGAATATCTCCGCTGTGTTTATCCTGATCAAAATAGACAGTGAAATCATCAGCACTATCCTAAAGTTACTAAACCTTGGTTATAGTGAAATCGTCGTCAGTCACAGTCTCTATCCCAGAGACAGACGAAGAATTCTGGCTAGAATCCAAAGCTTTGGCAACGAGAACTAACCCTAACCTCCGCCTCAATGGAAGCGTCGGAGTCATCATCTTCTTCTGAGGATTGCATTGGGAAATCAGTCCAATAGTCCCTATTTTTCCGTGGTAACAACCGATAAAGTTATCTCCTCTGTTCCTCGGCACAATCGCCGACACCGCCGTTGCCGTCGCCATCACCATCGGTTTCGACTAACTCCTCTACTTCTGTGTGGTGGTCTGGTAGCTAATGTAAGTAGTTAACTCCTCTATTTCTTCAGGTTCAGTTGGTGTCCACGTAGTTTTGATTCAGTTTCTGGATACCATCTGATACCATCGTGGCCATTAAATTAAACCCGTCAAAATTTATAAAACAACCTTATAAATATAAATAATTATTTTTTACAAATTGTATTTTAGTTTGAAATGAAGTTATTACTTCAGGTGTGTCAAAAATTAAGTGTACCAAATGCGTCATGCAACGTAATACGGTAACGAGTATAATTTAAGGATAATGTAACATACAACATATTGATAAATACAACGTCGTGTACAAAGTTTAGTTATTGATGAATAATGCATTATCAGTCGACGGATTAAGATCTAACGGCTGAAAAAAATTCGATGCATTTTGGCACATGGAAGGTTTGACACACCTGAAACTAGCTCTATAAATGACTGTTATTTTTTTATTTAAATTTTTTTACTTTTTCATCACTTCGCTCATATTCACTCTTCTGTCGAGTCTTCACGTTTTCTCTCTGTGTTTGTTCTTTCTCTTTTCGAGTCGTGTTTCTCCGGTGATTTTGTGGTTGTGTCTGATGTTTTCTTCTCCGACGATTCTCCTCTTTGTCAAGAATCATCGCATGTTCAGGTCTACAACTAATTGTATATTTATGTTTATAATTACTTGTATGTTCATGTATATAATTACTTACATGTTCATTGATATAACTAGTTGCATATTAAGGTTTACAACTAAATGCTTGTTCAGATCTACAACTACGATAACAATTTCGAAATGAGAGTGATTTTTAAATGAAAACGATTTTCAGATAAGATCAATTTTCCAGATTAGAGATTTTTTATAGATAAGACCGATTTTGAAAATGGGATCAGATTGTTGTGATAAGGTTGTTGATTTTGCAGATAAAAATTAAGATAAGGTTGTCGAATTTGTGATGAGGTTGTCGAATTTACAAATCAAGATCAAAATAAGGTTGTCGAATTTACAATAAATTGTCGATTTTCAAGGAAACAAGTGATCGGAGATCTAGATATAAATCTTACCCAAACATGACTTTCAGGTGAAGGTTTTTTACATCCTGTAATAACAAAGCTTCATATTAATTTACCTATATTTCCTAATGCAGCTTTCTGAACTATGGCTTCTGCTACTTCAATAGAAAATTTCCCAACTCAGAGAAATCAAGATCAGGTCCTAAAATATAAACTAGATAACACAAGGTGGTACTAGAAATGAGAAAAAGCAGTGATGATTTGATAGGATCAGCCTTTTGCCCAACAAGAGTAATGTTGTTTTTTTTACTATCTTTTGTGCTAGATAAGCTATTCAACTCATTCTTTGGGCAAGTGAAATATCCATAAACCACACCAGAAAAAATAGCTCCAAGATGCATCCTGCAATAAAATCAAGTTTTAGAACAAACAAACAAACAAACAATAATCAGTAAAGTCATTTTCGCTTAGTACCATTCATCAGTTGGCCCATTACTCAACAAGAAACTCAAAGCAGTGAAGATGATAGCCTTCCAGTATATACTGTCTGAAACCTCTTTAGAAATTGCTTCTCTGTTCTGAAATTGATATACGAAGCAAGCTCCGATAAGGGCAAATACCGGACCCTGCAGGAATAACAACAATTTTACATAAACGAGACACAATCGATGTTATCTATGAGGAATTGGGTGTGTTTCTTACAGTGCCACACACAGTAAACTCTGGAGTGTGTATAAAGCTTGTGATGTTGGCACATATCCCACCCAGAATATAAATCAAGAAGAATGTAAATGGACCATATGCTCTGCAAACTTGAGGTCCGAAAGTGACAAGTGCCCAGCAACTGAAGGTAACATGCAGAAATCCAGAGTGCTGCACAGATGATGTTTCAAATGTATTAGATTAAAATTTAATATTAGAAAGATAGAGTGCAATTAATGTCAAGTATTAGTATTAAAAAAAAAATTGCAAACACAAATTAAATCTTTAATCATGTACCAGAAACATTGGAGTTAAAAGCCTCCACCATTCTCCATCAAGTATCAGACTGTTTATCTTTGCTCCATAAATTAAAGGAAGTGACAGTGGTTGCAGATTAGAGTTCTCAACAGGGCTTGCTATCTCAAATAGGAAAACTGCCACATTCAGAGAAACCAAGAAATTTCTACATCCCAAAATGGAAGAAGAAATCACACAACAGTTATTTAATTACTATCACGATAAAGTGCAGACCAGACTTTCAATTTGAAGTACATGTCATAAGTAAATAAATGATGTTATGGTAGTTTAATTTAGTTTAATACTGATTATTGTCAGTATTAGACTGAGTGGACTTACAACAACATGAAATCAGATGATTCAACTTCATTAGGCTGAACTAGTTTAAAACTTTTATTTCTGGTCATATCAATTTTCGTTTTTGTAATGAAGGTTTTTAAGCTTTCCTCTTTGATTTGATCATTCTCGTGTTCTTCTTCACCAATAACAGTAGAATCTTTATTGCAACTTTCTGAACTACCAGTAAGAATCTTAACTCCTGCCAAGAAAATTAAACAAACTAAGTTGCTTCAAACGTGGCATTCAACTACTTTGAGTTAAAAAAAATACTCACCAATATCAAGTTTATCAAAATAACTATTAAGAGAACCCAATCCAACTTTCACTTTGAAACGATTATTTTCATTAGCATCCATGTTGATTTCACGCTTTGTCTCTGGGGTGTATTCATCTGTGGATTTAAGACCATTCTTAGATGTGACTGAATAATCGCTCAAATCTCTTTAAAGCTTTCCAAAGTAAGAATCCAATGCTTCCATTGGTGTACATTTTTTATTTTCTACATCGTCTGAAGTGGATTTTTCATCACCTTGAATGTTATATACCATGAAAGGAGAAACCAGTTTGATTTGCTTTCGGATATTGATATTTTTTCCCATTAAACTTGCATTTCCATCTTTCAGTACAGAATGCCATTTGCCTCCATTTCTCCTAACAGATAAATGTGGAAAGCCTAGGAAACATGTTGGATCATATTTCCATCCATTTCTGTCAAGGAAAACGGGTCTTGCTGTAGTATGATGTAACATACATCTATGAGAAGCTATTGAGCACATTGCATATCTGATTCAAAACAACCTATAAAAATGGATTTGATTTCACAATATTGCAAGATAGTGAAATAATTTAGAATGATCAGGATTTTACAGAGGAAAGTTATAATAACTAATAAGAAGATGAGATCGATGGATGGTGATAACATTTTGAAAAATTTATGTATTGAGTTATAGATAGAATACAACCCAAATCCAGAATCAAAGTACCACCATCCATTAAATTGGAAATACGATAATAATAAAAACCCACCAGAGATGTTCACTACACGACCGATTGGAAGAAAGAGATACCGAGTAATCCGTCGAGAATGTTCACTGTTCGATAATCGAGGTTGCCTTGAGAGTCGTTTGCCTTATCACCTGCGACCCAATGTACTGTCGCCAAGATAGACTTATTGAATTTATCTGATTTGCCTTATCCTATTTGCAAATTATTAAAAAATATCTAAAAGTCAAAATACAACTCTTTGACTAACTAAAGTCAAAATACAAAAGTCTAATATACATGATCAACTCTCATTCTTGGATATTAATTCCCTAATTAAGTGAATGTTTGTTTCTATGTGTTTGGATTTTTAGCAATAAAAATTGCAGATTTGTTATCACGAAATAACTATGGTACATAATGTATTGAAAAACATAGATCTCTGCAGATAAATGTTATCTATCTAATATCAGCATATGCCTTATACTCTGCTTCTACATTGGATCTTGATACAGTGTCTTATTTTTTAGATATTCAGGTGACTAGATTTCCCTCAATAAAGACACGTAGACCAGTTGTTGATTTCCTGAAGTATGGATCTCCAGCGAAATCAGCATCACAATACCCAAAGGTTCTATTCTTTTTAGATGTTTTGGTAAAATGTAATCCATTGCTAAAAGTTCCTTTAACATATCTAAGAATTCTTTTAACTGCTGCTAAGTTATCTGTTCTGGGTTCATGAATAAACTGAGCAATTTGATTAATTGCATAAACTAGGTCTGGTCTTGTTTGAGTTAGATATTGAAGAGAGCCAACTAAAGCTCTATAGTTTATAATCTCAGTGATCAATTCACCATCATTCTTTCTTAGTTTTGAATTGGATATAATTGGTGAATTGCGCACAGGGTTTGCAGTTCAACATGTTATATTTCAATTCTTTATATAAGTTATCAACTAAAGATCTCAATTTCAGTGTTATTATTTCATGTTATTAAAGATCTCTACATTTCATGTTATACCACTATCCATATTAAAATGCCATCTTTAAAATAAGTAAATTGTAAGAATGAAT
The DNA here is from genome assembly GCA_001185155.1 of Zostera marina. Lineage (NCBI taxonomy): Eukaryota > Viridiplantae > Streptophyta > Magnoliopsida > Alismatales > Zosteraceae > Zostera > Zostera marina. The sequence goes on along the minus strand of LFYR01000145.1, from coordinate 104,530 downwards.
CAGAAAAACTATTATGAAAATTATTTAACAACAAGAAATCTCTTAGTCTATTATACCGGAATTTAGGGGCTTATTTAAGCTCATAAATGGCTTTGTTTAATTTACATATATGGTTTGGAAATTCTACACTAGCATAACCAGGTGGTTGAGTTATGTGTACAGTTTCAATTAACTTTCCTTGTAAAAAGATATTTTTGACATCTTTGCCTTAACTTATATTTTCTATTTATAGCAAGAGATATCAAAATCCATAACTGAACTATTGATTAGTTCATAATCTGCATCCTTAGTTTGCTTGAAGTCTTGTGCCACTAATCTGGTTTTATCTCTCTCTAAGCTCCCATCAACTTTCCTTTTAATTTTGAAACCCCACTTAATTAATTGACTCCTATTAGGTTTATTTTCTTATCTGATGAAACTAAATTCCAAGTTTTGTTTTCTATTAAAGCCTTGTTTACATAGATATTTTAATAGCTTCTCTAAATTTTATAGGAATTGGGGTGTTGTTTTTAATTATCTCTGCAATAGAAGTTTTGGGTAAGTCCACTTCATTGATATTGTATTCCTTAGAAATGATGAAGGCCTTTGAGTCCTTACTTCTTTCTGCGTTCTGAAATTCTCTTACAATTGGAGTTGGAATTAATTGATTTGCCACAAAAGAAATTGTATTCCCAGAAGCTACTTCTTCTGTGTTATGTTATGTCCCTCAGAGGTTGTAAAAGTGTTTGATAAACTAACTATCCTAGTATGTTGATCAGAGACGATGTTTTCAGAACTTTCATTTTTTTCAATCACTGTGTAATCCGCAGAGCTAGTGTTTTGTTCAGTGTTTAAATGTTCAGTAGAGTTTATATGCTGACCAGTGGGATTGCTTGTGTTCTAAGTACTTGATGTGGATGTATTTCTATTGTTTGATCCTCTTATTATGTTTTTATTTGTTGGTATCGGTAAATGTGTTATCTGAGTTGTGATTTCTTTCTTTAAGGTGTCTATTTTATAATCATTAAATGGACAAACATCTTCATAAAAATGAACATGTCTGGAAATGATTATAGTGGAGTCCTTAAGTTTAAGACATTTATAAGCTTTATCATGGTTCAGAAAAGCGAAAAACGCTTTCACATTTTAGAAAGAGCTTTTTCGCTTTGAGAGTTTTAAGCACACTTTAAAGTGCTTAAAGAGTCAGGGGTATTTTAGCAATATCTTATAAAATACGTATAATCTTATATAAATACATGTAATAGACTATTAAAGATTTAATTCATATAACTAAAATTAAATCAAGTCAACTACGATTAAATCCAACTAAAATTTGAGAGTGGGGGTAAGAGTTTTTAATTTAAGTTAAAATAGAAGGGTAGAATAGGAAAAAAATAGGTGTGATCGGGCAGATCTTTACCCAAACCCTCTCTAGGAAAAGCGTTGGAAAGAGCGCTTCTCCAAGAGAGCTTTAATGTGCTTAAAGTGACACTTTTAAAACTAATGAGGGTCGATGTCAACAATGTCGGATTGGTCGTTCGATCGGGTGGTCGATGCCATCCAGACAATCGTCCGACTTCACAATGCAGGAGCGTACTTCCCGGAGGATAGATTGGTCATTTCATCGTATTAGAGGGAAAAATAGACCTTTCTTGAGATGGTCGGTCGTTTGAATAATTGGACCCAACTTTGATAGGTTGGTCAGGGCCAACCGACTGAGTTGGGGCCAACCTTATTGACGGCTGGCTGTCCAGGAGGGAAATCGACCATAGTCCAGAACATAGTAGGATTCTGATCGGTCGACCCGATCGACCTAGAATGCTAGTTGGCTCCTCGGATGTGGTTTGATTCCCAATCAACTGTGGTGGACTTATAAAGAGGAGAGGATTTTCTCAATTTAGGCATGATTACTACCAGATTACTGACTTTTAGCGACGAACAGAATCCGTCGCTAATTGAAAAAAATCGTCACTAATTGCTAATCCTTCTTTGAAAGTCGTCTCGCTAAATTTTAGCGACGGCTTTCATATCCGTCCCTAATTATTATCGTCAATTTTGATTGTCGCTAATTATTTTTTCCGCGCCAATTTTTTGGCGTCAAAATTTTAATTTTCATCCCTAAATTTCAGAATAGCCGTCCCTAGGCCGTCACTAATTAATGTCGTCGGCAAATTTTTTTTGCCAAAACTAATGGGTGCTTTTTAGGAGCCTTACACATCTATTCTCAATCGATTGAGATCCCATGCCTACTTCCGATATCCAATCTTTCTCAAGCTTCCAGGGCCTCAAGCCTTCTTCAGGGATCCTAGGGCCCTACTTTGCGAGCCGTACTCCGGCTACGGGATTTGGTATCACTAATACTTTTCTAACTTTGTTGCTGAGATCCGACCGATTGCGGGTTTTTTCTCAATTGCTATTACAGGGCGGGACACTTCTTTCGTGTGTGTATATTTTGTGTCACTCGACCCGCCTTTTACATAAGAATGGTTAGTCAATATACAAACATATATTTATAGTCGAGCAGAAGTATCACGTTGACTACCCTTAAGGGCTTTAGTGATTTCTATGCTATTCCTCCCATTTTACATCAGGTTGGAAAGTTCGATAACATGAGCGTATGATTATAGTCGATGAAGTGTCGTGTCTAAAGAAGTAATTAACTTAATAAAACACAATAATTACTGAATTGGATATAATTGCAAATAAGTAAAACAGAAGCACTTACAGTTTTAACTAAGAAAGAAACTGTAAGGTTCGGTTTGCAATCTTTACCACTTAAAACTAATAACAGAATAAAAAGGAACGTGAGGACTGTACTGCAAGTTTAGCCACTTAAAGGCCATCAAAGAATACAGAAGAGGATGAGGACCAAACTGCAAGTTTACCCACTTAAATTAAAGTAATCGGGTAATTAGGTATTTGGATCATCAACCGATTAAAGATCCATTTAACCAAGTTTGTATTATTAGTTTGTATTAGTTAGTTAGTTAGCAATAATCTTAGTTAAATACTCTATTGTAATTAAACTAATGAATTCAATTTGAATATACACTGATTTGTGTGATTAGTGGCTAATTACAAGTGAACAGTGAATAACGGCTATATTGTTGGTTAATGCGAATTAACCTATCTTCTTTCCCCCTTTCTTCAATTGCTCGCCGGACGAAGAGCTTTGTCTGCCGGAGTCAGCCCACAGCTCCCAAGTCCGCCGTTGGATCGACGTTATACTTTTAACATGGTATCTACTGGCAAGATCGACTACGCTTCCGCAGGAAAAGAATCCATCGGCACTCCAGACAGGGAGAATCAATCGGAATCAAACCCATCCACTTCTCCATCTCCTCCATCAATTATGAAGTCTCCTCCTCGCAAGAATCATTCTTCATCCAAGCAGCACAGGTCTCACACCCATAAGTCATCTCACAGCTCCAAACACAAGAGGTCGCATGCCTATGTTTCTGCTATAAATGACAAAGAGTCAATATACTACTTAAATTCAGGCGACCATCCATGAGCTCTTATGGTGGCTGACAAGTTAAAGGGTGAATCAAATTATCAAAGTTGGGCCAATGCTATGAAGTTATCCTTGATTTCCAGAAGAAAAATAGCATTCGTAAATGGAAAAGTAAAAAGACCAGAGGATAGGTCAGGGAGGGAATTTGAAGCATGGGAAACAGTGAATGGGCTGGTACTATCATGGATAGTAAACAGTGTTGATCCTCAGATATCATCCACGTTAATGCACACTGAAGAGGCTTATTGCATAGCATGGAAGGATCTCCAAGAAAGGTATAACCAAGGTAATGCACCTAAGGTTAACCAAATAAGGTATGAACTGAATAACTTGCATCAAGGTAATGATAGTGTTACCAATTTCTATGATAAATTTAAAGCTCTTTGGAATCAAAAGATAGAGTTAGAAGAAATAGATTTTTGCAAGATATGTACCCCCAAGTACAATGATAAAATGGAGAAAGATAAAATCCATCAGTTCCTATTAGGACTGAATGAGGATTTCAAAACCATAAGAGGGCAAATACTCTCTTATGATGAATTGCCAAGCATGAGCAAGGTTTTCTATCTTATTATACAAGAAGAAAATCAGAAAATAAACTTTAGGGATGATAAATCCAAAACAGAAACTTCTGCCCTATTTGCCAAAAAGTCTAATGAAAAAGAAGAGGGAAAAGGACTTTACAGTAAGAATGGAAAAAAATTGGATACCTCCAAATACTGTGATAATTGTAAATACTATGGGCACACTAGGAAAGAATGTTTCCACATTATAGGTTTTCCCAATGACAAGAACAAAGAAAACAACAAAAAAGGGAATAGGTTCAAGAAGGCTAAAACTGATTCAGCCAATCAAGCTTCTTCCTCAACATCTATAATACCATGGATGTCTAATGAAGAATTACTGATGCTCAAGGACTTCTTCCAATCAAATGGTATGGTTTATGCTTTCAATTTTTTAAAATTCAAAATAAATCATGCTTATAATGTGATAAATCTCAAAACAGAATGGATCATAGATACTGGGGCCTCCCAACACATGACTGGGAACCTTAAGTACTTTGATAAACCACCAACTGAGAATGGTGATCATTTTGTCACCATTCCAAGTGGTGAGATATGTAACACAAAATTCACAGGAAGGATAACTCTTTCTAAAAATATAATTTTAGAAGATGTTTTATATATACCACAATTCAAGGTGAACTTAATATCAGTAAGCAAGATGATTCTTGATAATAATCTGAAAATATTGTTTGATAATGGAAATTGTCAATTTCAGGAAAGCAAGTCAGAGAGAGTGATTGGGAAGGGTAGGTGCCAAGATGGGCTTTATCTGTTCAACTCCACTCCCTCTGGATATGCAAATACATCTATACATTCTAAAGTCTGGCATAACAGACTTGGACATATATCAAATGAGAAACTTGCTATATTAGTTAAAAATCAGCAAGTAGATTGTTTTTCTAAAAATGTAAAGAATGTTGTTTTGAATAATTGTGATAATAGAAACTCATTTTTTCCAAATAAAGATTTTGATATTTGTCCATTATCTAAACAAAGTAAACTTAAATACCCCAAAAGTACAACAATAAGTAAAAATCTGTTTGACTTAATTCATATTGACATTTGGGGCAAATTCCCAATTGTCACTCATGATGGTTTCAAATATTTTCTAACCATTGTAGAAGATCTAAGTAGATCAACTTGGATTTACTTAATTAAGGACAAAGCCATTGCTTATGAATGCATTAAGAAATTCATAATTAAAGTCAAAAATTTCTTTAATAAAAACATTAAAGCAATAAGGAGTGATAATGGGGTGAATTCAAATCAAATAAATTCAAAGAAATGCTTGAAAGCTATGGAATTATACATCAAGTCACTTGTCCTTACAACCGTCAACAAAATGCAAGGGTTGAAAAAAAACACAAGTGCTTATTAAACATAGCTAGATCTTTACATATGCAAGCTAATATTCCCTTAAAATATTGGGGAGAGTGCATATTGGCTGCAACCTATATAATAAATAGGATTCCATCAAAAGTCCTAAAAAATAAGACCCCATTTGAGGTTCTACATGAGCAAAAACCAAAATATGACCTATTAAGGACTTTTGGATGCTTGTGTTATGCAACAACACATCATAAAGAACATAAGTTCTCCCCAAGAACATTCAAGGGAATATTCATGGGATAACCTCCAAATACAAAAGGATACTTAGTACTTGATCTAGAAAATGAAAAATTTCATATAAGTAGAGATGTAGTGTTTAGAGAAGATATCTTCCCATTCCACCAAACTAAATCCAAAACCAATGAAAATAAAACAACAAATATATTTCCAATTCAAAAAGCATTCAATGAACTAGATTCCAGGGCAACACACAACCCTGGAATTTCAATGAAAATTTCAGAAAAATTGGATAATGAACAACCCAAAACACAAAACACTCTGGAAATCACAGAACAAATCATAAAACACCCTGGAGATCATAAAACTCAGAACAGGGTTTTAAACAATAAAACAGCTCTGGACAAGTCAGATATAACTGAAAATAATCAGTCTGACCAGTCCTCAACTGAAAAAGAAATAGCATATATTTCAGAGGAATTTGGGAATACTCATTCTGATATAAATAAAAATCAGAATATTCAAAACCAACACCTCACTGATACTCAGACAGAAAAGACACATAAAAGTCATCATACTGGAAAACAAAGCTCAGAACAAAGCTTTGCAACTAATTATAAAGAAAAGGAACAAGATGAAGGAAAATCACCTCAAACTGATTGTACACAAAGAAGTATAAATCAGGATGAAAACAATGATAAAAATAAAAATACAAAAGCTTGCCAAAGCAAGCCTGGAAATAAAACAGGAATTATAACAAATGAAATTGTAAAAACAAGATTGGGGAGGATGATAACTAAACCCAAGCATTTTGATGAATTCTATATGGATGATAAGTCACAAAGCAAAGTAAAATACCCCATGAGCAACTATATCTCATATCACAGAATAAATTCCAAGCATAAGGAATTCCTCAAACAAGTTAACAACAACATAGAACCCAACACATATAATGAAGCATCTAAAGACCCAAAATGGATAGATGCAATGAAAAATGAGATGGAAGCTCTCATCTCAAATAAAACTTGGGATATAACTGAACTTCCTAAAAGAAGGAAAGCAGTAGGTTCTAAATGGATATACAAAATCAAGTATAAACCAAATGGAGAAATTGAGAGATATAAAGCAAGGCTAGTAGCAAAAGGCTTTTCTCAAAAGGAGGGATTTGATTTTTATGAAACTTTTGCACCAATTGCAAAAATGACCACAGTAAGGCTGTTAATTGCCCTTGCAACACAAAAAAGATGGAATCTATACCAAATAGATGTCAACAATGCTTTCCTACATGGTGATCTCCATGAGGAAGTATTCCTAAAAGCACCTCAAGGGTTACTCCAAGAAGGAGATAAAAGAGTATGTAAACTCAAAAAATCTTTATATGGTCTCAAACAGGCCTCTAGGAATTGGTTTGAGAAACAAAGAAACACTCTATTAGAGATTGGATTCTCACAAACAAAATCAGATTACTCTCTATTCATAAGAGAGAGAAATGAAAACCTGATATATCTAATTGTCTATGTGGATGATATAATCATCACAGGCAGTAATGAGCTAGAAATAGCATTTCTCAAAATCCAGCTAGAAAATAATTTTAAACTAAAGGATCTTGGAAAACTAAACTACTTTCTAGGAATAGAAGGGTTATACTCTAGTGAAGGAACCTTATTAACACAAAGAAAATATGCACTAGAAATACTTAAGGAAAGTGGCATCTCAGGTGTAAAAGAGTCCAAAATACCCATTGAGAAAAACATAGATCTCAAAAGTGAATCCAAACAAATTAAAGATCCAACCTTCTATAGGAAGTTAGTTGGAAAGTTAATATATCACAATATCACTAGACCTGACCTAAGCTATGTAGTATATTGGCTAAGTCAAATCATGAGTGATCCAAGAGAGGTTCACTTAAAAACACTTTTTAAAGTACTGAGATATTTAAAAGGAGCCCTAGGGCAGGGCATCCTATATAAAACAAGTGAAGACTTGAACATCCAAGCCTATTGTGATTCTGACTGGGCTGGCTGTCAAATTAGCAGAAAATCTGTAACTGGGTTCTGTATCCTAATTGGAAGTTCCATAATATCTTGAAAATCCAAAAAGCAAGCTACAATATCAAGGTCATCTTGTGAAGCTGAGTATAGAGCAATAGCTCAAACATCTTGTGAATTGATATGGATTCACCAACTAATTAAAGAAATGAAAATAAAAACTAAAAGTGAAACAACAATATTTTGTGACAACAAATCAGCAATTCATCTTGCTAATAATCCTGTTTTCCATGAGAGAACAAAGCACATAGAAATAGATTGTCATTTTATTAGAGAGCTAATCACCCAAGGGATATTCAATCTTAAGCAAATTGGAACCAAATACCAATTAGCAGATATGTTTACTAAACCCATGGGGGAACATGAAATTACTTCAGCCTCTGTCAAGCTTGGAGTAATAAACATCTACTCCAGAGCTTGAGGGGGGAGTAAAGAAGTAATTAACTTAATAAAACACAATAATTACTGAATTGGATCTAATTGCAAATAAGTAAAACAGAAGCACTTACAGTTTTAACTAAGAAAGAAACTGTAAGGTTCGGTTTGCAATCTTTACCACTTAAAACTAATAACAGAATAAAAAGGAACGTGAGGACTGGACTGCAAGTTTAGCCACTTAAAGGCCATCAAAGAATACAGAAGAGGATGAGGACCAAACTGCAAGTTTACCCACTTAAATTAAAGTAATCGGGTAATTGAGTATTTGGATCATCAACCGATTAAAGATCCATTTAACCAAGTTTGTATTATTAGTTTGTATTAGTTAGTTAGTTAGCAATAATCTTAGTTAAATACTCTATTGTAATTAAACTAATGAATTCAATTTGAATATACACTGATTTGTGTGATTTAGTGGCTAATTACAAGTGAACAGTGAATAACGGCTATATTGTTGGTTAATGTGAATTAACCTATCTTCTTTCCCCCTTTCTTCAATTGCTCGCCGGACGACGAACTCTGTCTGCCGGAGTCAGCCCACAGCTCCCAAGTCCACCGTTGGATCGACGTTATACTTTTAACAGTGTCAACTACCCGTTCGGGCTTTTGTATTTTTTATGTCACTCCCCCATTTTCATCAGGTTGGAGAGTTTGATATTTTTGAAAGAATGATACGCAGGCTTCCAAAGCGTATGGTGGCCTTATGTCTGGTGATGCGGTAGGTTCTTACCCCCTCTCCATTGGATGTCGACTCATAAGTTGTCAGTCTTAGTCCATGCCATGTGGACGAAGCAACACGTTTGGCTCTTGAAATTTATTTAAAGTCGGAATGGTCGGAGCGACATGCCGACTACCTTAGGCTTCCTCAAGGGGTTAGTCCTCTGATTGCAAATTTATAGTTGATGGGTTGAAGCATCCAATCAATACTATAAAAAAACAGTGTTTTTCTTGCGGGTCCCTACTGGCGGTCAGGCCGCAGGAAGGATGTGATAATTTCTGGAGAGGAAGAAGCACCGACGACAATGTGGCTTCTTTGGAAGTCCGGAGAGCCGCTAGCCGTGCACACCGGCTGATTTCTCTCTAGGGTTTTCCGTCCAGTCTATTTTGGGGGAAAACGGAATTACCGGCCGCTGGGAGAAGAAAGAAGAGAAGAAAGGGGGAAAATTGTAAAAGAATTCATCTTTATTTCTTTGATTAATTAGTGTAAAACTTGAGTGAGTTTATTGAGATTAATCCTTAATTATTTATACAAATTTTAACAACTAATTATTACAATCAAACTAATAATTAACTAATTAATTCTTAGTATAATTTAATCGGGTCCTGGATTGGTCTTAATCGGGCCTTAATCCGATTGAAGTTTAATTGTAACAATTGCTGCACAGATACACAAACTTATTAATAATAACAAATAGGTCCTTGACTTTAGTTTGTGATATTTATTTAGTAGTTCTTGGATTAATTATATTTCTTATATAGCCAAGACTTATTAAATAGTTGTAATATTTACGATTTGATCCATATATCAAATTCTTATAGTTATACAACTTATTTTGTAATAACCTTTTATTTCTTTTAATTGCATTTGAGTCTAAATAACGATTTATTGAAAGTTTTACAGATAACCCCTTTTAAGTTATAAACAAAATAGTTTATTCTGTTTTATCATAACCTTTGGATTATCTTTATTACACTTAGGTCCTAAACTCAGTGTTGTGGTAAAACTGTTGTTTTACCCTAGATTTCAATATATTCTTATAGTATGCACGAGTCCACCAATGGTGTCTTCCCTCGTAAATAAGAGAATTTGCTAGCGGCTAAGCCACCAGTATAATTTTTTTAATTTAAGTTGTTGGCGGCCTAGCTGCCAGGACATATTTCCACAACGATCGGGAAAATATTCTGGCAGGGAAAAGCTGCCAGCATCCCTTATTCATCAACGATCGGGAGAAATATGCTAGCGGCCTAGCCGCTAACAAGTTTTCCCGTCTATTATTTTCATTTTATGGCGGCTAAGCCGTCTGGAATTTTGGAAACCTTAAAAAACGTCCACTTACGTCGCTATGGTTCTACCGTACACTTGAAGAACTTAATGATTTCTCAAGCGATTTTCGTACCAGCGGGAAAGCCGCCAGTCTTATGACATCAATAGTCGGAATCAAAAAAATATTGTCGGTGGTCTGGCTTCTAAGATAATACATATCTGGCGACATCACTTCTGACGATGACATACCGACGGCCCGACTGCCAGAACTACGATGTTTTTCTGTAATGCAACTCTCTTGGTTTCCTTCTCAAGAGTCATCGAGCTGAAGCGTCACACTGACTCTTTGAACTCCGTCCCAGGGTTTAGATGGAATTTCTTTAGAATTGGCATGCCGGAGCGTCACGTCGACTACCTAGACTCCTTCCAAAGCCATAAGAGGGTCTTAGTGTCGTGCTTGTGATTCGTTGACCGTCTATAAGACTACCTAGCCTAGAATTAGCACGCTATATCTATTTCATACATCGTATCTACTCTTAGTTATTTACTTAATTGGTTTTGTAATCTCTTTATTTTATAATTAATCTAAATCATCTTTAAAAAAAAGATTTTAAATATTTGAGATATTTTAATGATATCTTAAAATGGACCTTAGATTTGGGATTGGTCATCGATAATTAATGGAGCTCATGGAAAAAAGGCCCCTTAGGAAAGCTTCTCCTTTATATATATACATTCGTATCGTCGTGTCTTTTTATGTTTCGTGATACATGTCGTGTTTAAATAAACAAACACTAAACTGACACTATTATAAACGTGTCGTGTTTTTTTACGTTTCGTGATACGTGTTATGTCGTGTTTAAATAGATAAACAATAAACCGACACTATTATTAATCGTGTCTAAAATTTCAACACTAAACTGATATTATTATAAACGTGTCGTTATCGTGTAAAAAATCGTATCATATCAGTTATTGCCACCCCTAGCAGCAGCCAAGGAGTCTGCCATCGTCGTTACCTTGATAACAAAATCCCTCATCGATTCATCTTCTCTTTCCTTCAAACTTCTAAGCTCATCATGAATCGATTGTTAATGCACCACCTTTCTTGCGAAAGATGCATCTCCAGGTTCCGGCAGTCGTACACCGTGTTGTGGTTCATCACTAATGAAAACATCAATAGTATGATGAAAGATTGAATCCAACCAAGGACTACCCAATTCTTTTCCAATCATATCTGATGAGCCGGATTTGGTGAGCCATGAGCCTTCTTTTCAGAATGGAATTTCTTGCTTTTCTTCCATGATAAACCCTAACTTTAATTCAATGCGAAACCTGGCACTTATACAATGCATCGAGAAGAAGAGACGTCTTATCACCAGAATCGTGATTCGCCATTTCAATCGCCGGAAAGAGAGTGAAGCCTAATAACCAACTATAAATGGATATAAAGATAATAAAAGAGGTAATTAACTAATCATTTAGACAATTACTAATTTACTATACAATAATGACCTTTAACTTTTCTTTCTCTATACAGAGAGCAATATCGCGAAATATCATTCTCAACATCAACATCATACACTTCAAAACCTAATTAAACTCCTATATGATTCCCATTGTTTCTTGAATGATTTCTCCTCATCACCATTCTCTTCTCTCTTGTAGACGCAACCATCAACACACGAGACATGACGTATGCAAGCAGTTCTTCACGATGAGAGAATGTGAAATCCAAATGACCATATTCAAACTCATTATAAGAAACCTCAACTTTAGCTTTCCGCATTAATTTGTAATGCTTTTTCACCATGGACGGACATATAACCTGATCTCCCCGTCCGCCCACCAAATCCACAGGGATATCAATGAGATTGTAATTATCTCCTATGTCTAAAGGTTTTGGCGAACCATACGCTTCTATATTGGAAGCTTCATTTCCGAAATTGTACATCACGAACCTTTTCTCCCGCTTCATTTGAGCAAGATGGATTGCGACATGAAGTGAGATCCCAGGCATATCGTGCATATTGTAATGAGTTAATCCCAGCACACCCACCCAGTTTGACGTGTCCCCTCCGACAACATAGCTCATTATAGTCTGAACAAGACCTCCCAAGGCAGGGTAATTGTGGAAATCTCTAGCCAGTTTGTTTAGAAGCATTCTGAAGAATTTTGATGGTATGTAAAGTCCTGGAATAAAAGGAGCAAGCATAGGACCGAAAAGCAGCATCACATGTTCTGCTACTGTAAATGCCATATTCGAGTCTTCGTGAAATCCTGCTGGAGAAAGTAGAATTAATCTTGAAAGTCTATGTGGCTTTCTTGCAATGCCTCGTGTTACAACGTACATCAGCACTGCTGCTCCTCCAAGGCTGTGGGAGACTGAACAGATTGTGTACTGTTGTTCATCAGTAGTGGTTCCATTTTCATGATTAGATTGCTGCAATTCAGAGGTTTTCACATTGTGTATCTTTTCGATTATAGCCAATACATCCTGTGTACCGTGTTCGTTTATAGAATATTTCCAATACCTGCGAAAGCCAAGAAACATGCATGTCTTCTTTTCAAATTTTAACGAAGATAGACTGGTAGATTTCTCAACAAAATGCTTACCTCTGTGAGGAAATATTTTTGTCTATATGTTCTCGAGAAACCAGGCCTCGCAAATTTCCAAGGTATACATCATAACATTGATCAAAAGCAGCAAATGCTGGGGAGCCGACGACTCCATTGGAAACCCAGCTAATAAATACAGGATAATATCATTGTAAGATATTACGTCAAGACCTAATCAAGTATTTAACAATAATGAATAATATCTTATCTACCCCAATGACGAATCCATTATCCCATGTTGCAGATACACAACTTTCCGTGAATCTGGCCTGCAAAAAAAGATGTGTGACGATAATTCATTGATCAAATTTCAAGATATTTTATCGTACCTGGGTATTCTCTCAAGAAGAAGAACATATCCATCAGAAGTAACCACACGAATGGCTTCGTACGGGTACCTAAATATTGATATGATTATATGAAATTATGAATATGATCCACATTTTTCAATAGAACACAAAAATTAAAATACTGATAAAGCCATACCCATGCTCCCTTATAACATCTTCACAAGTCCGTGCATCCGTATTTAGAGATTGGTGAAATGTTGCCCGTCGTTCTGTTGGTGTTGGCTCAACTTTACCCAAGTTAGAGGTTGGAATAGGGATAGATTCATTTCTACTTCGTCGAGGAGAAAACCATGTAGAAGCCATTTTGAGAGTTTTGCAAGGGGAAAGCACAAAATGTGCTGTCTTATGAAAAATATCAAAAACAGATTCAATAAATATCTCAATCGCCATTTGAAGGTCCTGGAGATTAAAATTAAATAAAATTTGAGCGATAAAAAGAAACAACTTTTGAAGATAATTAAAATGTTAAAAGGAAAAACCTCGATGACTCCACGCCTTCTGTCAGTTGCTCGATGAACAACATTGTGTTTGACAGAATTTATTCCCTTTACATGCAGATCCGCATATTGACGTCTATTGGAAATTCTAGACGTTCTAAACCCAAGCGTATAGTGGTAAATTAACCAAGGTATACTTATCAATAAATTTAAAGGCCACACAATCCAGGAAAAAAAGTATTTCCAAATGCGTGTGCACCGTCTTTCATATCTGTAGAAGCTGCTTGTTCGAGATAAATACGAAGCCTGAGAGTTAGGAGAACCAGATATGAAACTTTGATCGTTATCTTCTTCCTCAGACATGCAATCAGAATTTAATGATGAATCAAACTCATCGGAAAGATTGTGAAGGAATTGATTGAATGAAGAGACACCACTGTCACGGATAAGAGTTAATAAAACCAAAGTTTGAATAAAAGGATAAATATTGGATCCACATTTCTACAATGATTGTGCCAAAATAAATAAACTCACTTATCCATCCAGCGTGGAAGTCGAGGTCCACGAAAAGTGGGTCTAAGTTCCCACCCATGCATTCCTTCAAGAATGTATGTCTTTCCGGGAAGAATGGTAAGAAGAAGTGCTGAGAAGCCATTGATTAACCTTGTAATGTTATTCAATGACTCGTAAGTAAATGTCTTTACTGATCTGCACAACAAAAACTTGTGTTAAAAACTAAATCAGTTTAGACGAAGTGCCAGGTCCAAACTACGGTAATTACAGAAGAGAAGATCATACTTAGCATTAGTTCTAAACAAGAAGAAGAAAAAATTGTTTTTTTTTTTGGAAGTTGCAAGGAATAAAGTCGATCAAACGATAGAAAACCCTAAATTCTCCCCCAATTCGAAAAGGGTTAAAAAAGAGTGAAAGATTACAGTTTCTTTTTTATTTTCCAAAGAAAGGGGTATTCTCCATGAATAATCTTCAACAGAAACGATGAGTAAAACAAAATAGCAAAATGAAAAAAGTGAAAATCAAACGAGAACACGAAAAAACAAAACAAAAAATCACTCACTCTTTGGCAACAGCGAGAACACCATCAACGACACGGAGCAGCATCGCTCTTCCACAATCAAATCCGACCTAACGACTCGTCAGGAAATCAACTGACGCGATGCCTTCTGACAGTCAAATTTGTAGAAAAAAAGTAAGAAAACACAGACGCTGCTCCGTGCTGGCTGCCACGTGGATGAGAAGCGACGATCTTTCTTTTTTTCTTTGGATTAAAAATCACGAAATTGCAAATGAGTTCATCGTGGTTGGTTGATTCCTGACAAAGCAAAGATTTAGATTTTCAAGTAAGTTACTTTTATTAAAAGGAATAGATTCTAACAACAAAAAAATGATATTCGAAAATTATTCAGATATATTCGGATATCTACATTAAAATTCAAATTCGTTTGATAATTTCGAATTCAGATATCTAGATATTCGAATAAATATAAATTGACTTTCGAATATCCAGATTATTCGAATTACTTGAATATCTGGATTTTAAAATGATTAATTGACTATTAATTAATTTTATTAAGGGTAATTTGTAATTTTATTTTAAGATTTTTATAATAAATTATTCGAAAATTTATGATTCGAATTTTCGGATTACATGTACGAGTGTCGAATCTGATTCGATACACAAGCCTAATTCTGGCATTAAAGAGCCACTCAATTGCGTACTAAGACATTGATGATTCCATAAATTACAACCACATCCTCACTTCTGCAATACACTACGTCCATAAAAAGTAAAAAATAATAATGAAATGGATCCAGATCCGGATCCGAAACATAATCATTTTTATTACGAGACAGGTTCCAGGTCGACAGGGAGGGAATTCACTGCACCATTATGATTATGATTATTTTACCGGTGTAGATCTACCTTGTTCTTGTTGTTGAATTCCTAGCTTGAGCGTTAAGTGAGGTCTGAGAAGATGAGCAAAGAGAGCAGAGTGGGTAGCAGTGGGCGGGTGTATCCATGGACGCGTCATGCATTGTCCTATAATTCCTCGTTCCGGGCATGAAAAGAAGTAAAGAACCAAACAATATTTAGGTAGCTAGGTACCGGCCTATGTACCCGGTAACAATATTACCGGTAACGATATATAAACCAACTTGCTGTCTTCTTTTCTCAAACACCCACGCCGGCAGCCTGCACCCATCATAAATCTTTTCTGATCCTTTAGGTCTACGACACTAAAAACCCTCAAAACTTCAGACCACATCGTTCTTCTTTACTTCGTACAGTTACTACTTGTTTACAGTCATGAGAAGGTCTAAGCTTGAGATGGGTCTTCTCATTCTCATCTGGATTCTTGGTCTTATTCTACTTATGCAAGGATTCCACCATTTAAGGACGGGTAGAAAAAGGATCGCTGCTCTTTTCCAATCGAGTCGACGACGAATTAACGGGAGTGGTCGTCGGAAGATGCTCATAATTAGTAGTACCAACAACACAGTCAATTTTTGGAACCCGGAAGAAAATGCTTCTGCTTCTACTTCTAATGATACCACTGCATTGTATGGTGTGAACGCAAGATTGGTTCCCACTGGTCCAAATCCATTGCACCATTGATCCATTTATAAGTGCAGGTATTAATGGATTCCGTCTTCATTTTTCTTTCTTTCTTCCAATTAACTTAACTGCAACTACTAAATTTCGATTAATTCTTGCTGTAGAATAGAATTGTTTGGTGAAGAAGCGAAAAAAGCATCATGCATTTCAATATTGTTTTTTAATAATTAGGGTTCTCGTCGATCAACATTTAGAGTAATTTATCACGGCACGGCATGCACGGCGTTCAAAAATAATTTACTGATCTACAGATCTACTACTACTATACACTAGCATTCATGATTCATTCATATCATATATATATATATATTAATCATCTGACGACTACAATGAATGCATTCATGGCTGGATTCATCCAATTTTTACGTTATGTTAATTTTTCTCAGTCATTTATGCACTAGGATTTAACTGGTAGAATTAAAAAGAGAATTTTTCGAGTTTGAAAAAACATCAGCAGAATTGGTAATCAGTATTCTTGTTTGAATTATTATGATGGCATTTCTCGATCAGCCATATATACATATCATTATAGATAAATGTCAAATAAATATAAGACAAAAGACAAACTATGAAAGAAAGAAAGAAAGAAAGAAAGAAAAATTGGAGCGAGTAATCAATCAATCGACGCAGCAGAACAGCTAGAGATCTTTTGTTGTTTGTTTGTTTGTGTTTAATCACCCTCGTTCAGAATAGGAACAATTAGCGGTTTCAGCTGAGCAAGATAAACAATGGCCCACCTGTAAATTAATTTTAATTTCAATCAAATCTCTTGTTTGTTCTAAATAGTAATTAAAACGGATCGATCGAAGATCAGAATCATCAGATTATTGCTCTACTCACATCATCCAGCAGCAAATTATCGCCGTGATTACCAATGTCAGATGCAACCTGAACATCAAACAAAGAGGAAAATTTGTTAAAAAAGAAGCGATGAAATCGATTGATTGATAGATGGTTAAAAGAAAGGAATGAAAATTAAACAATCGTCTACGCATTACAGATTAGTCGAAGGGCCTCTATTGCAACAGAGTCTGACGAAAATCGCTGCGATCACACCTACGAGTAAGAAGATCAATGACGTAACAAAGAATCCCATGATCGATTCGTTTCGACACGGCCGTCCTTCACGAAACCCTAAGTTTTTCGTCTTTCTTCCCCCCCCCCCAAACGTTAATGATAGTCTTCCTTGAAAGTTGAAACGAACAACTTACCCGATTTCGTTCTATTCGGATCCGGTTTTCCGAATCAAGAAAAATCCGACCTATTATTATTAAACCCACGATTGATCACGATTCAGTGGATTCACGTTTTTTTTTTTAATTAAGACGTGGCTTCCATAAAAAAAACATCACCTTCGTTCATGTTCGATATTCTCAAACCCAATCATTTAATCCATCCTTTTAAAAACAGCCCAAATTCCATCTGTGACCAGACAGACCCATCCACATCGAACCCATCGATCTTAATTCCATGGATAAAGATCAGAATTACGATAAAGAAACCAAGAATTACGATGAAGAAACCAAGAATTACGATGAAGAAATCAACAGCAGTGCACTGTCGAGTTTGGATTCATTTGGAATTCTGCAGAGAACATCTACAGATTCATCATCATCTCCTGATCATCGTCATCTGCTCGAATCATCAACTCGTTCAGGTTCTCTTCCTATTCATCTTCTTAAATACTACTGCTTAATATTATATATATTCCTGCTTGTTGCAGATATGCAACTGTTCAAATCAAGAATCTCAAAGCTACTGTTAGGTGAAGACATGTCAGGATGTGGAAAAGGCGTCACAACTGCATTAGCAATCTCAAATTCCATTACTAATCTCTTTGGTATGAACTCATTTCACTTCACTTCAGTTCAGTTCATTTATCATCTACTGATAAAAATCTACAGTTAATATCTATGGCGAATTGATGGTGAGATTGGAATCTCTTCCATATGAGAAAAAACTGATGTGGAACCAAGAAATAGATTGTCTTGTTTCTGTATGTGATTATATTTTTGAGCCGATATCAACGGAACCAACAGATCACCCCCAAATGAGACCTCGATCGGATATAGCGAATAACCTACCGGCGCTTAAGAAGCTGGACAACATGTTGCAGACGATGATAGAAGGATTTCAAGCGACGGAGTTTTGGTACCTTGAGAAACAAAAGTTACCAACATCAAAAGGAGGAGCCATGGGATCAATCCGATGGGCAAGTAATCCGAAGAACGTAGATAAATGGTGGTTACCTTTACCATGTGTTCCTTCAAACGGTCTGTCAGAGAAGACGACGGAAAATTTGATCAGAACTCGCAAATGTGCAGACCAAATCTATAAAGCTGCCCACACTATCAACTCCATTGTTCTATCCGAAATGGAGGTTCCTCAGATTTACACCGCCTCTCTACATAAGGTTTTACGGTTTGATTTTACTCCTACGTACGTATAATGAGTTTAATTCTGGATTTGTTCGGTAATGTAGAATGCGAGAAAATATTTAGGAGATGGAGTCTACCGATACATGAAGTCCACCAACGAAGATTTCTTCCCAGAGAATCTTCTTAAGTCTCTTGACCTTGACTCGTCTGAGCACAAAGCTCTGGAAGTGGCGGACCTGTTCGAAGCTTCGATGTACATATGGCGGCGAAAAGCATCTGTAAGGAATGAAATGAACATTGATGTAGAATCCAAAAACACACTGCTCGCAAATAGAGCTGAGAATACCCTCAAATACTTGAAGCATCTATACCCACAGCTATCGCAGACAACACTTGACATTTCAAAGATTCAGTATAACACGGTTTGTTCAACAAATTCACCTGCTTTAATTTCATCCTTTCATTTCGATAAAATTTATAATGTATGTTGCAGGATATTGGACAAGCAATCTTAGAAAGCTACTCAAGAGTCCTTGAAAGCTTTGCATTCAATGTCACGGCTAGGATAGATGATGTACTTTATATTGATGGGTTATCAAAAAATCCTCACAAAGCGTAGAAGCTCTGGTGGCTCCGACCTCCGGCCTCCGGCCATCACTATAAAGGAAGACGATGGTTATTTCAATTTGCATAGACGACCCTTTTAATTTTTAAATAATGGGGTATTTCTATAATAGTCCTTGATGCTAGCGTACATTAATTAACTACCCCCGCTCCCTCTTACTTAATTACTCCAACTGCTGTTCGTAATTACTAATTACCCCTACCGAATTTCAGTGCGTCAATAAATCCTGACTATTAAACCGATATTTCGTCGTATGTGTGTTAGTGTCTTTTGTTGTACATTTTTTTTCGTCAGACATGTGTTTTGTGCAGTATATTATTATATCCGTTGGATTGAAATGGGAATAAGAATAAGCCTACCGTTGAATCTAAATCCTACGCATATAATTCAAAATAGTATCTATCCGGCCGGTCTCAATCTTTTGGCAACAACTCCAGCACCGTCTCGTCCAAAATATCTTCCAATATTTCGTCTCCAACATCGCCGCCGGTAGCCTCAATTCCACTCCGACTTAATACGTCCGTTGTCTTCCAATACATAGACCCTAGATCTAAGTCTGATTTCACAATCTGAACTAACGTCCTTGGCAATTCTCCATCGAGATCGCATTTCGTTCTTTTCAGAACATGCTCTACTAGCTTCTCCATGGAAGGAAACCTGTCTTTGATCACACACTCTGCTTTCAGAGCTTCATTAACGCAGTCGAAGAGAAGCTTCAGATCGTCTGGGATGTTGCCGTTGATTCTAACTTGATCGTAAACTCGCTTGAATTTCTCATCACCCATACACGTTATTCCAACTAAAGAAACCTCTTCTTCTTCTTCTTCTTCTAAGCTCTGCTCGTCGCCGGTTGATGTACTACTCTTTGAAGGAGGTTGGTCTAAAAATGGAAGATCAAGGATGGAAACTGGACTGGGTTTCTCTGGTGTTTCGATGAACAACTTATGATCATGATCATCAGCTTCTTCTACTTTATCAACATTTAAAACACAAAGAGAAACGGTGGACGCCATTGATGCCTTATTCTCCTCAAACGGAACATCCTGAAAATGAAGAACAAATTAAGTATATTATTAAGTAAAAAAAAATTATTTTTTCCTACCAATCTCACCCTCAATTGTGGCTCCTCTTCTATTTGTTTTGGATCTGTGAAAATGGGTTTGAGTGGTTGTTCCGGAAGAAGCAGAGGTGGTGGAATATTCATGTGTTCTTGATCACCTACCAGAGCTTCCATGGAGGAGTCATCACGATATTGCTTATCTTTTCTTCTGAAATTCCGCTTGATCTTTCCAAAATAACAACAAAATGTCATCTTTTGACGATAATAAGAATCCTGGCCTGCAGATCGATGGTATGATGGTGGTGTTATCGACACAGATTGGCTGGGTACTGCTGTCTTGTTCCGACAACCATGCATCCAAGTTCGATCAACCAGATCGAATATTATGTGAATTGTTGAATAGGTTCGGTGGTGGGTTGCTGTTATTCCTGTCGTCGGCAGTCGGTGCCCCGTCGTTAAAATATTAAAAATGAAGAATTTGAATTTGGTAGGACGTCAAATGGTCGTACAACATTGACATTAACATCAACTCGTTAATTTTCACAGTATGCATGGAATCTATGATAAGGATGCGATGAGATTGAGTACAACTTAGTTGTTGATATTTCAACATGAGAATTTGAATTTATGTTGACCAATCTTCCAAATTTCAATTCAAGAAATACGACCTAGATGTCTGTTTTATGATGACGAATTTGTACTATCATAAGACCGTCAGGACGATAACCGTCATGATAACTCCAACATATCCACCATTGATAATCCATCATCTATTGTTCGACTTTATTTCCTGTCAAAAAAATAATACATTGCAGAAATCCGCCACCAATTTAATCGGTTTAAATTTGAAGGGGAAGTCGAAATTTTGGACGGGATAATCATTGAAACACTGCTATCGAAAATTAATTAAGTCCGCCGTTTAGCCCAAGTCTTTCCTTGGTGGACTGTCCAGCCCAAGTCTTTCTTTGATGGACTGAAACAATTAATTACTACACAATCTAATGTAGTGTTTATTGTTTAACACCCCTCCTTAAGTGTTGCTTTTGTATAAGAGTAGTAACACTTTGTTATCAGTATGTTGTGTAGTTGTAGTAATGGTCATATGCATCAAGCATCAAGAAAAAAAATAGTGGGATGAAAAACTCATTGGATGTTTGTGATGGGAAAACCATTTCTTTAGATCAAATACTAACTCCTGGAAAACCGAAGAAAAGAAGAAGAAGAAATCAGTAGACTGTGCTATCCAATGTTATGATCTTATTCTTTTCTTAATCTCAATCTTTTAATCTGAAAAGAAAAAGAAAAAAATACACAAACAAAATCAAGTTGATGATTATGAATAGTGTTAACAATTCTATCTTTTATAATAGAATGAATTTCATTTCTAATTTCTTATATAACTTTAAGAAAATATCACCAGTAACTTCTTTAGTAAATATATCTGTAATTTGGTCAGATGAACATACATGTTTAAGTGTTAAAAAACCATTAGTTACTAGTTCTCTTACAAAATGTACATCTGTTTCTATATGTTTAGATTTTCTTTTAATTACCGGCCGGGTTACTTGCCATGAAAATGACTGAATTATTATATGTCCATATTTCAAAAATATATTTTACTTTATGTGTGAAAGCATTATATATAAAATGAGACCATCTCATTTCTGATGTTAGAAACGCTAAGGCTCTATATTCCGCCTCAGCACTAGATCTGGATATAGTGTCCTATTTTCTAGATGACTAGGTCACCAAATTACCCTCAATGTATACACATTATCATGTGGTGGATTTCCTTGTGTCTGGATCTCCTGTATGATCTGCATCACAGTATCCGACGATCTTGTGGATCTGTTGTTGTTTAGAATAATACATTCCATGGGTTAAGGTACCTTTTTTTTTGCAAATATTAATTTTTTTGATTAAAAATAATGAAGGGCAATGTCCTGAAATACAATTGAATAGGGAAATAAAAATACGGTGGGGTTGATATTGTGATTTCCACTATATCGACCTTCTCCTATGTAGCTATCCTTCCTAGTGTTCTAACTAAGAATTTGGCCTCAGGAGGATTGTCTCCCAAACCTACATAGTAGTCCTTTTCAATTGTGAACCACATTCTTCCTTGAAGATATCAACTTTAAAAGATATTCTGCAGTCCTTTACTATATCATCTAAAACGACTTATGGGGGTTAAGGTACCTTTGATATACCTTAGAATTCTCTTAACTGCAACTAAATGTGCACTCTTTGGTGAGTGTATAAACCGAACCACTTGATTTATAGCATATGTTAAATAAGGTCTTGTTTGAGATTATAAGTATTTTAGTGATCCTATTAGTTCTCTATAGGAGGTGATTCCTTTCTAAAGGTACTCCTTCTTTAGATAGTCGGGTTTCAGGTAATACTGGTGTTTTGACACTTTTGCAATTAAGCATGCATATTGTATTTTCTTAGTATTTTTAGTGCATATCTAGTTTGATTTACAATTATAGACCCATCAAAGTTATAAACTACCTCCATTCCTAGAAAGAATTTTAACCTTCCTAAATCTATGTATTTGAATTCTAGACATAAATTTTTAATAAACATTTCTACTTCGATCTTCATTGATATTTCCAGTTATGATCAGATCATCTACGTATACGACTACCCATACGTAGATATGGTTTTCGAAACCATAGGTCACAATGAGCATTCACCAGAGATACCAAATACAGAAGCACAAAAATTTTACAAATTGTTACAAGAAGCAGAACAATTTATATGGAATGGTTGTGAAGTTACAACTTTAACTGTAATGCTAAAATTGATGAATGTTTTAACGACGCATGAAATTTCTGAAGGTGCTTCAACAGAACTGTTGAAAATCATTTCAGAAATTTTACCAAAATCCAATAATCGTCCTACATCCCACTATAAGTTGAAACAAAGATTAAAGAATTTGGGTATGCAATAGGAAAAAATCGGCGCTTGCCCCAATGATTGCATTTTGTATTATAAAGAGAATATGAATTTAAATCAATGTTCAATATGTAATCATCCGAGATACAAACCAAAAACCCCGAAAAATCGGCATATTCCTCACAAACAGTTACGTTGCATGTTTTCCATTAATACCACTTTTGAAACGCATGTATCAGTGTTCTTTAATCTCCAAACATATGACATGGTATATTCACACGCGTAAGGATTCACCCAATGAGTTAAGACATTCGGCCGATGATGAAGCTTGGAAACATGTTGATCAAGTCTATCCTGATTTTTCATCGGAAGTTCGGAATATTCGATTGGGATTATCAACTGATGGATTCTGTCCTTTTGGAAATTCAAATACGCCTTATTCATGTTGGCAAGTGATTGTGACTCTATACAACCTCCCACCATGGTGGTGCAATACATCCGCATTCATGTTTTTAACATTATTGATTCCTGGTCCAAAAAGTCCAAATCAGAAATTCGATGTTTACATGCGACCTTTAATAAATGAATTAAAATCATTATGAAATGATGGAATTCAAACTTTCGATTCTCATCGTAAACAAATTTTTTTATTGAGGGCAATCTTGTTATGGACGTTCTGAGGTTAAATTTATCGCTTAAATTTCTATCTAGTCATCTGGTCAAACTTTATTTCTCAATTGCATATCCAGTCATCTGGTCAAATTATTTAACTTATATATTATTGTTGTTGTTCAACCCATGGTTTATTAAGTGTTTACAGGTAATTCCGCTTTTAATCTGTGAAAATCGAAAAGAGACTATTAACACCCCTTATAGCTTCGGATCACAATCCAACAGTTATCAGCTGCACAATTAACTATACTAAAATAGCAGTTAACTACACAATCTAATGTAGTGATTAACACAAAAGCTTCCAATTAATTTACGTCGGGTAACCTTTCGTCTATTGGGTGTACCACGTACGGATGGCCCGGAGCACGACCTGATTATCCAACTTTAGGTATGTGATGAAGCATAGAATCTGCTATCAGGGGCTCGCGGCGGTGCGAGGTGATGCCGGAGGCTTTAGAGTCCACGACGGTCAAATCCTGGAAGAGGGGAATAGGCGATTCAGGTGTGGGAATCGGCGATTCCTCTCCGAGTGTGCTCTAGTTGTAATGGAACTTCTCATCTGCCTTGGACTGACCCCTTTGGACCCCTTTTATAGGGTCCTCGGAGCGCAGTCCGCGGTGGGCATCGCGTCCGGCCAAAATGACGCATTAATGGCACTGGTTGGCAACAAGTAACGCCCGCGAATCGGCGATTCAGGTAAGGGATCGGCGATTCAGGGACGAAATTGACGAGTTCTAAGGAACGAGATCTGCAGCCTACCAATGCTGATTATCTCGGTCTCAACTCGACGATTCGCCACTGGAATCGGTGATTTGGTAGCCCAATTGGCTATTCACGGGGTTAACTTGAGGATTTGACGATGACCTTTGTTCCGCAACCATGGAGCTCTCCGGAGGTCCGGCATAAAGCGACAAAACCCTAGTCCTTGTTGAAGGGCGTTGCTGGGAGTGACTGACGTAATCAGGCATGTCTCACCAGTATGATAGACACGATCATTGGGGGAACTTTGTAGGCCCAGCAGACCTGAAGTACAGCTAGCCATGGAGGGGCGTGATATATTTAACAACGGGACTATAGATAAGACCATAGTCTATGTCTTTATGTTGTTTGAAACCTTGTGCTACCAATCTGGATTTATATCTCTTAATAGTGTCATTTGCTTTTCTTTTAATTTTAAAGACCCATATGGTTCCTATAAGATTTACATCGGATTTGGAGGTACTAAGCTCCATGTTTCATTATCAATTAATGCCTTGAATTTATCATTAATGGCTTTTTGCCATTTTGGAATTTTCAGAGCATCTTTAAAATTCTTTGGTGTTAATTGTTTATCTTCTAGTACCTTGGCAGCTGTTGGAAGATTAACTTTAAAAATATCATATTTTTATGGAAGTCTTGTAATCCTTTCAGATCTTCTCAATTGTGTGTGAAATCGAAACTCACCAACTGCATGTGTTTGCAGGAATTGATGATTGAACATTGGAAACTGCAAGTTGATCATTTGTAGTGGAAGGTTGATGATTGTTTACAACCTGTTGTATATTTTCAGCATTTCCATCAAAATTTACTCTTTCTTCTGAAATTGTTCCATGTATGGATGTTGTTGGGTTGATTGAGAGAGTCATGCAAGAAACTGATGTTTCTGGTCTGTTAGTAAAACCTCATGCTGAAGAGTCACCCACCACTGATGGAATCTGTCCAGTAATAGGTGTTTCTCCTAATGATAGAATTGTGGTTGCTGACTTTGTATTTAAAGGAGAGCTTTAATTTATTACCAATTATATTATCATGTATTTTAAAACTATTTTCATTTAAAATAAAACTACAATTTAGATCTCTAGACATAGATTGTATAGATAATAGATTCATTTTTAAATGAGGAACACACAAAGTATTTTTTAAAGCTACATTACCATTTTTAGTGTTAATTAAAGTAATTCTTATGTAACAGATCGAAATTTGTTCAACTATTGAAAAAAGATTTAGCGATTGAAGACTCTGGTTTCCGCTCATCAAAGGAGAACTCGATCGTCGTCGATCCTTCAAAGGGCCGAAAATAGCCTAGGCTAAATCAAAGTAAAGAATTTGTGTACTATTGAATGTTTAAAATAATTTGTTAATTGAATTACTTCATCATGTACTAAATTCTATAAGTAAGAGGATGGTCTATGTTAAGATCATTAAAGTATTTTCAGACCAATTCCTTAGTACCTCAGGCTCTTCTAGGAGAGTTCTCTTTTTAACCTCCGGCTTCCTTTGGGAAGAATTCTCGTAACTTCGATTCAATCTTAGATTAGTACGCTAAATCCTATGTAAGAAATTATTAATCCTAAATCATTGCCTATAGTTATTGATTTTTTAGCTGAGTACTCCTGAGAATCATAAAGATATCTCATCTCAGGAGTCATATGGTTGGATGCGCATGAATCCCAGAGCCAATCACCAGTAGTATCTGGCCCATCAATATTATCACAAACTGCTGCTAAATCCTTTACCTTCTTCCTGCAAGTCGTAGCTGACAAATAATGGAGCTAGAGGAAGAATTACACCATCTTTTCTGACTACTCTTCGAACTCCTTTTAGGCCGAGCATCTCTTGACTTGGGAAACTTTACAAGAAAGGTTGTCAGGGTGTCAGTAACAACTTGGAGATTTCGCACATAATTGTGCCGATGGAGAAAACGATCTTCACGAACAATGAGTTGAATAAACTCTTCAAACACCATATTCGATTGACTGTGGATGCAAGAAATTAATGAACGGACGGAAGTCAGGGCCAAGTTCATCAGCAATAAAATCGATCTTATCACGATCACTGATGGTGTCGTCGATAGAGGAAAAATAATCGATCAAGATACGAACCTTGATGATGAAATCTGTCATTGACTCCGCATCAGACTTCTTGAGATCACGGAGTAGATCTCTAATCGACTGCGAGTTGTAGGTCTTACGAGGGTATATGTGAGTCTCGAGTCTCTTCCAACAATCAGTAGTTGTCTTGTGGTTCCTGACCTACGAGAACATCGGTGCCTCGACGGCCAATTGAATCCATCCAAGAACAACACAATTCTTCTCCTTTCAGGTAGCATACTCCGGGTTAATTAATTGATCTATCTGCACGTTTCTCAGCGGGAATCATTATAGAGTTGTCGATGATATCTTGAAGGTGATGAATTTCAAGAACCGCGCGATCCAGAAAAGATAGGTTTCCGCACGCTCAAGGGCAATCAGTATCCAATGCCCAACTTGAAATCGGTAAATGCTTTCTGGAAGGGAAGGACCAACTGAAGAACTCATAGTACTCCTCGTCGCCATAGCCAACAAGTGGAACAGAAGAAAGAGGATTTTAACTGCGATCAAGAGAGAGCTCAACTGATACCATATGAGTTTGCTCAATCTGATGATATGAAAATAGAAGATCTTGTGTAGTTTGATTAACATGAAGAAAATGAATCGAATACCCAAAAACTTGAATAGTAAAGATTGAGTTTACAAACAAAATATAGAAAAAAATTCTAGGAGGTTCATCTATAGTGAGTCAAAAAAAACTCATTAAAATAAAGAATAGTACGTCTAGGGATTGATGTAGATAGAGGAAATTTTTTTTTATAAAATAGAGATTGACGGTTAGGATTGGATGGGCTCTTTTAGGCTCATTAATTATAGAAATCTTTCTTGAAAATTACTAACAAAATACATTCAATGAATAAAACCAACTATGGTTATTAAAACTAACTACCTAATTATTAGAATTCAGTCAAAGATGATCAATTAATATGTATATTTGTCTTTTAACAATTTGCAATTTCCAAACTCTGATTCTGGTAACTTCTAAATAGGTTTTAACTTTTAATATCTAAAACAAGTATATATTGCTGGTCTTATATTTTATTCTTTTATGTTTTAATAAATACAACTACTATAGTCTATAAGAATGTTGCAACTGCCATTTATTTGGGACTGTTGTTCATACCTGTCCTCTTGTTCATACCTGTCAAACAAGAGGACAGGTATGAACAACAGTCCTAAATAGTTTGCTAACTAACAATTAGTTGAATATAATTAATATCTCAATTAATATTGTATTAAACACAAAACCAAACCAATCAACATTATAAAATGTATTAAAAAAGCCAAACATTAATTAATATTCAAGAAAATAAAAATACTGAAAAAATATGTTGGAAAAAAAATCATGAATTAAAATTAAGGTATATATTTTTTTTAAATCATCATTTTCTTTATAAATCTAAATTTCTCCTCATCTAAGAGGCTGGTATTAATATTACAACCCAATATAAAACACTAAAACAGATACAAGTTAAATTATTTTAAATTAGCTAAAGATACTTAATAATATAAAAAAAGGCTGGTCTGAAAGAAACAGAAGGCCCCACCAGCATCCTCTCAGATCCCCAGAAGTCGTTTAGCTGATATATTAAAGTACTGCAGAATATCTTTTAAAGCTGATATCTTTAAAAAAGAATGTGGTTGACAATTGGAAAGACTACTATATAGGTTTGAAAGACAACTCTCCTGAGGCCTAATTTTTAGTTAAAACACTAGGAAGAATAATTACATAGAAGAAGGTCGATATAGTAAAAACCACAATATTTACCCTATCATATTTTTCTATTCGATTGTATTTTAAGGCATTGTTTTTCATTATCTTTAATAAAAACTTTTAATATTTGCAAAACAAAAAAAAAACTAAGGATCGCAAACCAAACTTGACCGCTGATCACCATTAATCTTGCTGCCTTCCAACTCACGATTGTTTGCTTGTCCGCCTATTTGAACTTCTCCGCCGACACCACATCCGCCGCCTTGCCTTCCCCTCCTTCCAACGGTAACAATGACATGTAACTAGAAGTCATCCAAACTATAAATGTATTTTAATTTTGCCCCACGTATTAATGACAAGAATTCAATTTTACAGATGTGCAACCTTCTACATACATGTGATCTGTTTGTACCACGGTAAGTGTTGGGTCTGGAATTTAGTGGTGGTGATAACAGACAAGATTCGTAAAAAAACACTATACGATACGATTTTAACACGACACGAATATGACACGTTCATAATAGTGTTCTGTTAGTGTCTAAAGTTTTAACACGATTAATAATAGTGTCGGTTTAGTACGTGTTTGCTTTTAAAAATACGACACGACACGATTACACGAAACGTAAATTAACACGACACAACACTATTATATATATATATATGACACAATAATACGAAAATATACTGTTATTAATTTTATGTTTATCGTTTATATAACAAAGGTAAAATAATATTTTTATGTAGAATCTTCCAAGTTTTATATAAAATATTGTATTCATGTACCCTGGTAAAATAATAACTATTTAATTTGGTAAAATAATAAAATGTACTCTTAGATAATTATTATCATTAAAATAATAAAATAAATGAAAAAATTAGTCGTGTCAATCATGTTTGTGTTGTGTTGTTTCACACGAATTGTCGGACCTACATACAATACGACGGACCCCAGAGTTCACGGGTCCGAGCGAGCCATAAGTCTGGAGGCTAGCTCGGTCCATGTAAGTTTGATAAATGAATGAATGATTAAAAATTAAAATATCCAATAATGGATCTAGAATTATAGCTATATATAATACGTAATTAATTAGCACAAATAGTGATCGAAATAGATGAAGATGGAAAAGCTGATGAACAGCCGGAAGTCCGATCTGAAAACGCATTCAGTAATAGCTGAACTAGAGGGTATTCTGCTCGTCTCCCCATCTTCCTTCCCGTACTACATGCTGCTGGCAGTGGAAGCTGGGAGTCTTCTGCGTGGATTCGCCTTGCTTCTTGTCTACCCTTTTCTGCTTTTTCTCCAACACTACGTCTCCAAATCCATGGCAGCCAAGATTCTCATCTTCATCTCCGTTGCCGGAGTTCCTTTCCAGGACATTGAAAAAGTAGCTCATCGATCATCATCGCATTAACCTAATTGTCTGTCTTTCTATAATATAATCACGTACATATACAGGTTGGCCGTACAGTCGTGCCAAGATTTTACGCATCGGACGTCCGTCGTGAGACGTGGAAAGTGTTCAAGTCGTGCATGAAAAAGAAGGTCGTCGTGACGAGCATGCCGGAGGTAATAGTGCGTCCGTTTGTTCAAGAATATTTAGGCGGGGATGAGGTTCTCGGTACGGAGTTGGAAGTGGACAACAAGACTGGGAAAGCCACTGGCTTCATCAGAAGTGGCGATGTTTCGATCGGCGACGTCAGAAAGACGGTTGGCGAACATGCACCAGTTGTTGGACTGTGGGGAGTCGACTCCGGCCATCGATTTATGGATTTATGCAAGGTGATCATATATATACGTGGGAACGACGATCATTTGACGTTAGAACACCGTCGTTCTAGATCACCGACAATACCGTCGTACACCAGTAGCTCATCGTCGGTGATTCAGAACGACGGTGTGCAATGAATTCTTTCTCCATCCCGCATGTATATTCAATTTTATTTATATATATATATATATAGAGAGAGAGAGAGAGAGGGAGAATTAAATCTTGACTGTCCATTAATTTGAGCAGAAGAACATCGTACTACAACATGACTCATCGGCAAAACGAGCAGCATCGAATGATCTGGAAGCTATTTCAATTTTCCATGACGGCCGGTTCGTCCACAGACCAGACCCAGTAACAGCTCTTCTACTCTTCCTATGGATGCCTCTGGGATTTATTCTGTCCTTACTTCGCATCATCATCTTCCTCGGCATTCCTCTCCGGCTTGCTCGAAGTTTCCTCCAGCTCTCAGGTGTTCGAATTATAGTACATGGTTCCAGTATTAAAACCACCGGTGTCGGCCATCTATTCGTTCTCAACCATCGTAATAACCTCGATCCCATCTTTGTCTGTATTTCTCTGGGCCGCTGTCTTCCATGTGTCACCTACAGGTATATATGCATGTCATATTCGTTGTTCAATTAGTTCTTATTTGATGTCTCTGAATGTGTGTTTGCAGACTGAACCGTTTGTTCCAGATCCTCTCTCCGATTCCGACGAAGGCGCTGACTCGGGCACGCAACGTCGATGCAGCCACAGTCTCGGAGCTTCTGAAAGAAAGCGATCTGATAATGTGTCCGGAAGGAACCACAAGTCGAGGACCATATCTTCTTCGTTTCAGTGGTATGTTTGCGGGGTTGACGGACATGATTGTGCCGGTGGCAATCAACACCACGGAGGGCATGTTCCATGGGACGAATTTCAATGGATCCAAGATAATTGATCCGTTGTTTTTTTTCATGAACCCTTTTCCGACCTACGAGATAACTTTTCTGGACAGTGTTGATGGAGAGCATAGTTGTAAGTCGGGGAGATCGAGGTTTGATGTGGCTAATTACGTACAGAAAGCACTCGGTGAGAAATTGGGGTTTAAGTGCACCACTTTGACTAGGAAAGATAAGTACGTCAAGCTTGGAGGTCGTAATGCAAATATTTAATAATATCAGACACCCACTCCGAAATTTACAATAAGTTTACTATAAAATTGTAATGATATAATGTAAAAATGTGTGAAAATTCCAATTCTCAATAAAATTGATCGTAAGTCGGTGTGTCAAAATGCATCGTTCGTATCTTACCTTTTAATTTTTAATCCAAGAGCTAAAATAATATACTGCACAAGACAATAACATATGCACGACGGGAAAAAAATGTACAACAAAAGACACTAACTCATGTACGACGAAATGTTAATCTAATGGTCAGGATTGAAATTCGACGCACAGGAAACTTACCATATATATATAATGAAAAATATTCAGATGTGTCATCCTTATTTGCGTTGTTGTATGCCAAAAACATCCACAATACATGATCCTAATTATGTTGTGCACTTAAAATTAACTTAATGTCAATGTCTGAAATCGGATTAGGTCGTGAGCTCGCAGGAATCGCAGCTCAAGAGAAGAAGGAAGGAGAAAGGGGGGAAAAATAGGTTTTACTGTATCAACGGTTATTTGGAGACCGTTAATACGAAAATGTTTTACTCTGTAGTAGCACTGTAATTAGCGTTGTAATCTCATTCAATTAATTCAGTGATTACAAGGTTGAAGTATTTATAATACAATTGTTTTACATTTACATTAAACTAATTTTAAACGGCCCGTCCACTTCTTTAGTTACTGGATTGGCCTGTTTTTTTTTATTTAAAACAATTGCATCTTCAACCTTCGGCTTTAATATAATGCTTTCTATGAGTCTGGGTGAAATCACCTGCACATAGAAACTTGAAACTAAACGTATTTAATTCAGGTCTTTTATTCAATATAGTTTTACAAAAAAAATCAGATGAAAACCCTTCTTTTAGGATTTCAACCTTTCATTTCTTTCTGATTGATCCTGACCCTTCTTTTTTTAACATGTTGCAATCGGTCTTCTCTCCTTTTGTACTCTTTTTGCATTAAATTTATTTTATTTATTCACTCTTATTCTCTCACCTGATGACTATGTCAGAAGAAAGAAAAAAATTCTCTCTCCTTCCCATATTCTCCAAGTGTCAGTTTTTTAATTTTTTTCTCTCTCCCTCTGTGTACAAAGTGTCAGATTTTCAATGTCAAATACACTTTTTTTCTCTCCTTCCGTCTTCTCTCGTCCGAATCCGTTTTTTTTCTCCCTCCGTCCGTTGTTGGAAATACACTTTTTTCCTTCTCTCTCACATCATTCATCTCTTACTCTCTCACAATTTCTCTTTATCACATTACCCCCTCGTTGTTAGCTTGTTTTTTTTTCTTCTCTCTATCTTACACTCTTTCTCTCTCTGTCATTGTGTTTTTTTCCCCTTCTTCTTCCGTCTATATTTTGTCAGTGATACTTCTCATTCTTCTTCTCTATTACTTCTAATTCTTCTTCTCTATTACTTCTAATTCTTCTTTGTAGAGTCACATCTATCTACTTTTATTCTCATTTCTCTCTCACATAATTACCTCTACCTACATCTATCTTTTTCATTGTACTTCCCTAGCTGTGCTATTTTCCTTGTCCAGTTCTTGTCTTTTTTCTCTTATCGTTATCTTTCATCCCATCCAATCACTCTCTTTTCAATTCTCTCCCTCTATTACACTAGGATGTTCCTATAATATATCGATATGCATTGTTATTTCATAGTTTTTTTCTGCTAAAATAATTAGATCATGTCAATGTCATCTTCTATCTGCTCCCTTTTCCTTTCTTTAATACATCTTTTTCATTTTTTTCATTTTTCATTTATAATAAATTCTCAACTTCCATTTCTTCTCATTTTTCATTTATAATAAATTCTCGTCTTCCATTTCTTTTTCGTTGGCATATAACAAACAATGTAGATGTTTTTACATGGCTATTCAATATGTTTAAACAATGTATGAGACTCTCTCTTCAATTAATTATTAATGATCAAGATTTAACGATGAAAGGTGGTATGACTCGTGTTTTTCCTGAAATGTTTCATCGGTTGTGTAGTTGGCATATCACGAACAAGTTATCAATCAAGGTCCCAACAGTATGTCAGAACATCAATTCTCTAAACACTTTCTACAAGATTATAAAAAAATTCGAGACTCCAAAAGATTTTGAAAAATCATGGTCTCTTTGGATAACCGATAATAATGTTTCTTCGAATATATTGTTGAAAAGTTTATACGATACTATAGAAGAACATCTATTTTACCCATTACGTTACTATATTGTTTACCTCTTCTGTTATGTTTGTACGCTACTGTCTATTGTGCTTCTGCTAATATTAGTGTTTCAATAAACATCTCTTTTACCTATTACGCTACTATGTTGTCTACCTCTGCTATTATATTTTACGCTAATATATAATGTGCTTATGCTAATATTAGTACTTAGACAAATATCTATTCTAACCATTACGCTACTATGTTGTTTACTTCTGCTATTATATTTTTACGCTACTGTCTAGTGTGCTTCTGCTAACATTAATATTTAGACTAACATCTATTCTACTCATTACGCTACTATGTTGTTTACTTCTGCTATTATGTTTTACACGTTATTATATAGTGTGATTCTGCTAATATTAGTACTTAAACGAACATATATTCTACCCATTACGTTATTATGTTATTTACTTCTCCTATTATGTTTTTACGCTACTATATAGTATGTTTCTGCTAATATTAATACTTAGACAAACATCTATTCTACCAATTACGCTAATATGTTTTTTACTTCTGCTATTATGTTTTACACACTATTATATAGTGTGTTTATATTAATATTAGTACTTACACAAACATCTATTCTAGTTATTACGATACTATGTTGTTTACTTCTGCTATTATATTTTTACGCTACTATATAGTGTGCTTCTGCTAATATATTAATAATTAGATAAACATATATTCTACCCATTACGATACTATTTGTTTACTTCTGCTATTATATTTTCACGCTACTATATAGTGTGTTTATGTTAATATTAATATTTAGACAAACATATATTTTACCCATTACTATACTATGTTATTTACCTCTGTTATTATGTTTAACGCTACTATATAGTGTGTTTCTGCTAATATTAATACTTATACAAACTATCCAACTAAATTACTATCTAGTGCACTTCTGCTATTATATGTACTTATACGAATAATTCATTCACCAACTACGCTATTATGTAGTGCACTACTGCTATTATGACAAATTAGATGAACAATTCATTTACAACTACGGTTGTATTTAGTGTACTTTTGCTGCTATAAATACTTAGACGAATAATTCATTCGTCAATTACGCTAATTTCAAGTGTACTTCTCCTATTATAAATACTTAAACGAACAATCCACTCACCAATTACGTTACTATCTAATGCACTTCTGTTATTATGTATACTTATACGAACAATTTTACTTCCATGCACCACCATTTTACAACTGCAAAAGGAGCTGGTACGCTTGTGCCACATGTTAGACATTGTGAAGACATGACCAAGGGACTTAAGCTGGTTCACAGTAATAAATAACAATACACGCCACATTGTAATTTTAATAGGCAGAAAATATATCGTATGATGTTAAAATTTGATTTTTTCACGGTCAAAATGGTCATTCATACATGGTCCAGAGTTATCAAAATGGTTGAAAGTCCAAAGTTCAAGACATGTACCATGTAACTTATCAAAAATAAATAAATAATGGTATCAAACTCAGAGTAATCAGATTAACTATATAGAATACGTATTGTACAAACATATAGTGGATTAGATTAACTACATCTATAGAATTGATAAAACAGGAGAACATAATAAAACAATTGATGATAGATTGATAGCGCACACACATTGTGATTTATGAGTTATAACTACTACCAGAAACCAATCATCAACATAAACTACGGGTTTCAGAAGAAAGCATTGCTTCCATAAAAACACTCTGCTACTGCTAGAATCAGACCTATTTTCCTTAGACATTTTTTCTTTTTCACAAGGATTCAAATCAAGAGCTTCATTTTGAGTACAAATTCCATTATCGGCATCCATTGGAAGTTTCATTTTGGCCAAAGAATCCGTGAATTCCTGCAGACTTTTTATATACATATCTACTATCTCCTGCTGCACAACAGGTTGTTCCGGTTGGACGTTAATTTTGATAAGTGGTTGAGTAAAAATAGCTTCACCATCTTCAGATGCTTCTCTGTTCTCTTCCTTTACAATTGTAGAAGAATCTGAAATTCCAGATGAATCAGAGGTAGTTGGGCCAACACCCACTGGAAATCCAATAGTAGCACATGGCCACATGCAGTACTACTTGCAGGTATTTCATTTTTAAGATCACCATTCCCAGCAGATGCAGAAGCGAAGATGCTTTCGATGGTATTAACTCTTTTGGAGACTTCAACAATTGGACTGAACTGAGAATCAAATTTATTACAATGAATCTTCAAGAATTCTGAAACCATCAACTAATTCTCAGTGTCGACTTTCAAATCAGGGAACTCAACTTTGGCAAATTCAAAGGGATCTGATTGAGAATAGTATGATGATAAAACAGAATCATCATTACTCATAGATGTTAAAGTGGCAGCAGTATTAGATGTTGCCGTCGTCATCATGAACCCTTGAGGTAAGGATCCTGCATAAGAAAGAGAGATCTCAACAAAACCCACCTGAGAATCAAAGAGATCATTGGATGCCAATGAAAACTTCTTTGTCAACATCTTGCCATGCATGGAAAATGCACCGACAAGAGGGATTAATGCAAAACCAAGAAACTGGTCTTCAAAATAATTCTTTGCTCTATTCAGCATCCATATCTCACATCGGAGTGACGATTCAAACTCATTTGTACCCATGCTAAACTGAAGGCTTTCGTTAAAGATTGGGTTGCTTCCTCCATGATTGATTGTTTTGGTAGAGATTATGTTCTTGGGATTGCTGATGAGGAAGATCTTGGCATACACATCTTGTTTTTAGTATATGCAAATATTGTGGATATCACCAGCCTGATGAATTTAGACATTCAGGCAACCAACGACCATTGATTCAGCAGATGAAATGCTCATACTTTCAGACTTGTCTTCTCCACTCAAAGAATTTAAATTGAGCACCTGAGATGCCATGTACTTCAATTGGAAAAAGGGTAAATTACTTAAACCTGTAATATTGCAATGAAGGGATGCCTTAGAGAACATCCATGTATTGAACTTGTACAGATAATAAACAGAAGAAGAAGAAATGGAAACAGTCATTTTTTTCTTATAAGGAGAGAATAATTTCTTTGGTTCACGAAACCAACAATGGAATTACAAAGTAAAAAACATAGAATAATGTATTATGTTATTTATGTAACACGCAAGTGAAATGAAATTACCAAATTAGGAAGAACTCAAAAGTAAAAATAACAAGTTCATCAAATAAAATTCCTAATACGATGATTGGACTTCACAATTCAAAGATCAGAAGAAGAACCCACATACCACACAATGAAACAACACGGAAAAGAAGTGAGAAAAATTACCCAGTAACTGTGAACTGCTGAGAGTGGGAAAAATATTTCAAAATCAGTTTATATGATTAGATTCAGATTTTGAGAAAACAACTGAGTATTTGATTGGGATCGACATATGCATATATGTGTAGAAATCTATAAAATGGCCTAATAGAACTGGTAGATTTAAGAAGAACTCCTCTATGATACCGTATAGCCAGCACGTATCACTCTACAATCTCCTTCTCTTTAGCTTTATTTTCTTGACCTAAACTACCCTTCTTGGTATCAGTTCCAACATCTCTCGCCACTTTCTTATCAACAGCCTGTCCATGATCAAAGTTCTTTCTCTTATTCTCCACAATCCACCCCTTCCGGATCTCCTCTTCCTTCGATTTCGCTTACTTTGTCTCCGCATCAGCTGCGTCATGCTCAGCTTTGATGGCTTGGACAACTCTCATGATGCTTCCAACGCAAAAAGAGTACTTGAACATGTTAGATTTTTTGCGGACAACGTTTAGCACGAAATCGATGAAATCCAACGGTTCACCCTTCTAAACAAGCATCTCGTCAAGAACCTCCGCATCCGTAGACGAAGATATGGTAGAAAAAGATGGCTATGCCGCCGTCGAAGTTGAAGAAGAAGACTTCATCTATTTCGTCTAGAAGAATGAATCGTGTTGGTCTAGAAGAGAAGATGTCGCGGTCGTGGTTGTGAAGAATGATGGAGACCAAACCATTTAGGAACTTTTAGAAGAAAAAATGGGTTTCCCATTCTTATAGAAACGTACCTGTTTTTTTTTTCGGAAAAATGAAGAGCAGAGGAGTATCAGGGGAAATATATGCCGGAAAAATGAAGCCGAGCTCAGGGGAAATAATAAAAACAGACGCCTGAAGAGCATAGTAGTATCGCGGAAGCACAGGAACGGAGTATCGCAGTGGGTCGGAACGGTTTATCGAGGGTTTTGGAGGGAGAGCGAATGGGGAAAATAGTTTTTTTTTAATATTAAAAAAATTTCAGATACTATTTGGGAGTGACTTGGACAGATACTAGGTACCTATCATGTACGGTAGTACTGAGTTATTAATAGCTTCCTGGTAACATGTTAGCTATCTAATTTTTTATTGTTTCTTGCCAACCGGTAACATGAATCCGGCCACTGGTTTATCTGGGAACTGGTGTAAAAAATCGACCGTCCAGGGCTCCCTTAAAACGGACGGAACAGGGTTCTCATAAGAACCCTTCTTACCTGATATGGATCGTATAGTTTTAATACATTTACAGACCTCTGTTTAGATTATTAAGATCTGTTTAAGGCCTTAATTAACTAGCTAATCTTTTCTAATGCAGTAGCGGCACAAGGCTCCACTTTGGGTGGAGCAACCCATGGGCAGTAACCATTTCTGACCCGTCTTCGTTGGACCCGCAGGGCGAAAATCGGGTATAAATACTGCGGAGCAAGGAAGGTGGAGTAGTTAGTTTTTTTATCTTTGCAAGGTATCTTTCTTGATCTTCTTTTTTCTTCTTCGTTTCTTCCTTTTTCTTTCTTTCTTTAATCGGTGAATTCCGATTAACTTTGGTGGATTCTAATTGTTCTATCTCTTTGTGACGGTAAATCACAACTTCGTCAAGGAGCTACGACGATACTTTCGTCCTCGCCGGAGCTGCTCTTCCGTCAACATTGTCGGCCTGCATCCTTGATACACCAAGTGGTATCAGAGACGGAACTACGATCACCGATTGGCAACAATGACTTCTCAAGATTTCGTGACCAAATCGGATTTCGAAGAGCTTAAGGAAGTGGTGAGTGTACTAGTCAAAGAAGTGCAAACACTAGCGGGACGTCTTCCACGGCCTAAGGTTCTGGTGATGAAGGTGGGTGAAAACTCACATATGGAAAATAAGCTGAAACAAGAAAAACGAAAAGGAAAAAATGTATTAGTGGAATCTTCCTCGGAAGAAGAATTTGACGAAGAAAATGTACGGGGTTACCGGGAGTATGACGAACGGAGAGGATATGGAAATCGAGGTAATCAAGGATGGCGAAACAACCAAGATTACCGAGAGAATTATAGGGACCGACATTATTATGGTGAATACAAACTGATGATGGATTTACCAAATTCTAATGGTCAAATGAACATTGAAGAATTTTTGGATTGGGTGGCCGAAGTCAAGCGTTTTTTCGATTACATGGAGATTCTGGAGCGTCGGAAAGTAAAATTGGTAGCTCTTCGTTTGAAATCGACAGCGTCGGCATGGTGAAAACAGTTAGTGATGAATCGGGTGAGACAACAACAAAGACTGGTGAAGACGTGGTGTAAAATGAAAAAATTGTTGCAGGGTCGTTTTTTACCACCAGATTACATTCGGACATTATTTGCAAATAACAAAACTGTAAACAAACAGGAAGATCGGTGGCAGATTATTCTGCGGAGTTTCATCGTCTAACAGTCCGGAACAATCTCAGTGAGTCGGAGGATCAAATAATTGCACATTTCATTGGGGGATTAACAACAAAAATTCAAGATAAGTTGGTGATGAATCCGGTACCGACATTGGAAGCGTCAATCAGTTTGGCCGAACACGCAGAGCAACAGGTTACCCGGAGGTACGGGAACAATGCTGGTTACATATTTACCAAAGATATTAATAAAACAGAGCAGTTGGCTGCATCACTCAAATCGGGAATACTCGGGATACCAACGGAAAGCAAGTTACCCCAAAACCCATACGTACAACAAAGTCAAAGCCACATCAAATGCTATAGATGCCAAGAACATGGGCACAAATCTAAGGTATGTCCCAAAAAAAGGGAGGCTCATTTTTGTGAAGGTGAAGCAATGATAGAAGAATCCAGTGATGAAGAAAGTTTGCAGTATCGCATTTTTGCCGATGAAGGGCACCTGGCTTGCGTATTGCATAGAACATGCTTAGCACCAAGAAAGGTTGACGAGTCACAGAAGCATAACTTATTTAGGACAAGAGGAACCGTAGAAGGGAAGATAGTAGATATCATAATAGACAATGGTAGTTCTGACAATTTGATATCTAGCAAGGCAGTGAACAATCTCAAATTAAAAAAAATCCTCATGAACGGCCATATCAGGTGGGATGGATAAAGAATGGGGATGGGGTGAAGGTTTCGGAAAGGTGTGTGGTACCGTTATCGATTGGAGGTAGATTCTCAGATGAAGTGGAGTATGATATAGCAGAAATGGATGAGACGCATATCATATTGGGAAGACCGTGGCAGTTTAAACACAACACCGGGGAACATCAAACCAATACGAGGTGAAGTATGGAGAGAGAGAAAATTATTTTCATGCCCATGGACTCAATTACTAAATTAGAATTTGTTCGTACAAACGTAGTTGAAAATAGATTTAATTTTATTAAAGAATTGGAAACTGAGAAGTTGGGACTAGCGTTGGTGATTGGGTCAGATATTCAATTAAGCCAATCCAGTGTATCAGCAGAAATTAAAGAATTATTGAACAAATTTTCTGACATTGCAGATGATAACATGCAATCCAGTGTACCCATCAGAGAGAAGTATAGATCATTGGATTGATTTTGTGCCCGGATCGATGTTGCCAAATTTGCCACACTATCGCCTCAGTCCACGAGAAGCAGCAATTCTACAAGACCAAATTAATGAGTTGTTATCAAAAGGATTAATTAGACCCAGTGTTAACCCATGTGCCGTGCCGGCTCTATTGGTGCCTAAAAAGAATAGAGAATTCAGAATGTGCGTCGATAGTAGGGCGATCAATCGTATAACGGTGAAATATCGGTTCCCAATACCAAGAATTGACGACATGTTAGATGAGTTGGCCGGAGCAGTTATTTTTTCGAAACTTGATCTGAAAAGCGGATACCATCAAATCCGCATAAGAAAAGGAGACGAGTGGAAAACAAATGGATTGTATGAATGGACGATCATGCCGTTTGGGTTATCAAACGCACCTATCACGTTTATGTGTTTAATGACGCAATTTTTGAAGGACTTCTTGGGAAAAACGCCGCGGTATATTTCGATGACATATTGGTGTATAGTAAAAGCTTTGATACTCACGTTGGACAATTAGAAGAAATTTTATGAACATTGCGTAAGAACACGTTAAAATTGAATGTGGGAAAGTGTGAATTTGCGGCACCGGAATTAAACTTTTTTGGACTCATTGTGGGCAAAGAAGGAGTACAGATAGATCAACGCAAGATCAGTTCGTTGGTAGGATGGCCATCTCCTAAGTCTGTTACGGAAACACGGAATTTTTTAAGCCTTGCATCGTTCTATCGGAAATTCATCCGGAATTTTGAAGCAATTGCAGTACCATTAACGGATTGTTTAAAGAAAGGCCAATTTCAGTGGACTTTACAAGCAGAACAAAATTTCAAGAAATTAAAAAATCTGTTATCGGCAGCACCGGTATTGGCTCTTCCAAATTTTGATTTAATTTTTAAAATTGAATGTAATGCATGTGTGGTAGGGATCGGAGCTGTACTGATACAATCAGGACATCCAGTTGCATTTTTTAGCGAAAAATTGACACAAACAAGGCAAAAATGGACCACTTACGAACAAGAGCCTTTTGCACTAGTACGAGCTTGTCAAACCTGGGAACACTATCTAGTGCATCGAGTGTTCGTAGTTCATACAGATCATCTCACACTTAAACAAATCAATCAACCAGTTAACACCGATCGGATGCGCGCGAGATGGTTCGCGTACTTACAGAGATTCGTATTTGTAATTCAACATAAGGTGGGGTCGAAGAATGTGGTTGCAGACGCGTTGAGTAGAAGGGCAGAAACCTTAACAATTTTTCAAGCAAATAGCACGTTATTCGATGCTATTAAGGGAAGGTATGAAGAAGATAAGGACTTTGCAAGTATCTAGAAAAAATGCAAAGAAGAAAACAAGATAACAAGGTTCTCAATAAAACATGATTTTTTTATTTTTTTACAAAAAACTTTGTATTCCAGAATCGACATTGAGATTACAAGTCGTGTATGAATTACATGGAGGAAGTTTGGGAGGTCACTTCGGTAAAGACAAGACGATTCAGTTGGTGGAAGAAAAATATTATCGACCGTCTTTGAGGAAAGAAGTAGCTAGGCATATCTTGAGGTGCCCGGTCTGCCAAGAAAATAAAGGAGGTGCACAGAACACCGGATTATATCAGCCGTTACCGGTACCGGAGGAGCCGTGGTATGATGTTTCAATGGACTACGTACTAGGATTACCAAAGGGGATGTGATTCGATTTTTGTAGTCGTGGATCGTTTTTCCAAGATGGCTCATTTAATTTCTTGGCGTGTAAAAAGACAAATGATGCAAGCAAGGTTGCTCAAAATTTTTTTGAACAAGTTGTGCGGATTCACGGAGTACCCAAATCGATAGTGTCGGACAGGGATTCTACATTTTTGTCCCATTTTTGGAGGGAATTGTGGAGACGATTAGGGACGACGTTGAAGTTCAGCTCGACGTGTCATCCGCAGTCAGACGACCAAACGGAAGTAATGAATCGGTCATTGGGCACACTGTTGAAAATTCTGGTGGGCGATAATACAAAGTCATGAGATCAATGCTTGCCGCAGGCCAAGTTTGCATTAAATTACTCAGTAAACCGAAGCACTGGCGTTGCTCCGTTTGTAGCAGTTTACGACAAGTTACCAAGGAACACATTAGATATTCTCACGCAAAGGTGCGTGAAAACATAGTCAATGCAAATCAAAAACGGAGAGAAGTGACATTTGAGGTGTGCGATAAAGTGATGGTTCATTTGAGAAAAAATAGATTTCCAACGGGCAAATACTCCAAGCTACAAAAGAAAAAAATTGGTCCTTATTCAATAATAAGAAAAATAAACGATAATGCCTATGTGATTGATTTACCCAAAGAATATACAATGTCATCAACTTTCAATGTAGCAGATCTGACGCTATTCCGATCACAGGACGATAGTCATGATCCTCGTTAATGGACGAACGATCCGGGGGAGGAAACGCCTGATGCAGTAGCGGCACAAGGCTCCACTTCGGGTGGAGCAACCCATGGGCAGTAACCATTCCTGACCTGTCTTCGTTGGACCCGCAGGGCGAAGACCGGGTATAAATACTGCGGAGCAGGGAAGGTGGAGTAGTTAGTTTTTTTATCTTTGCAAGGTATCTTTCTTGATCTTCTGTCTTCTTCCTCGTTTCTTCCTTTTTCTTTCTTTCTTTAATCGATGGATTCCGATTAACTTTGGTGGATTTCAATTGTTCTATCTCTTTGTGACAGCAAGTCACAACTTCCGTGGTTGGCTTTTTCTTTCTGTTTTTCCTTCGTCAAGGAGCTGCGACGATACTTTCGTCTTCGTCGGAGCTGCTCTTTCGTCAACATCGTCGGCCTGCATCCTTGATACACCATTTTCCCAATTATTCTTTTACTCCCCTCTCAAACCTTGGAGTATATATTGAGTATTCCAAGCATGAAATGGGTAATGGTGATTTCTTTATGACCAAGAGCTTTAGTTAAAAAATCAGCTAATTGAAACTTAGTTCCTACCTGTTTTATTAAAATCTCCCCTT
The DNA here is from genome assembly GCA_001185155.1 of Zostera marina. Lineage (NCBI taxonomy): Eukaryota > Viridiplantae > Streptophyta > Magnoliopsida > Alismatales > Zosteraceae > Zostera > Zostera marina. The sequence continues at coordinate 61,206 of LFYR01000145.1, read as the reverse complement.
GATTTATCATTTCCCTTTATGAGTGTTAACGAATGTGTTAAAACTCTGAAAATTGGATGATTATATTACTCAATGATAGTGCTTATTTATAACATTGTTATTCTCAAATCTCTAACTAATTTGTTAAGCAACAACTAATTGAGATTCTGTTGTATCACTCACACACCCTCTCCCTTAAACTCTCGGAGCTTCTCCGACGAGTTTGTTCTGTAGATTTAGAAATAGCCTTGTCGGCAGTGGTTTTGTTAATGCATCTGCCATTGCGTGTTGTCGGGAATGTGCTCTACCGTGATGTCTCCTTTTTCCGTTTTCTCCTGTACAAATTGGAGATCTATTGCGACATGCTTTAATTTGCAATGTCCAATTGGGTTCTTTGAAATGAATGTTGCACCCAAATTGTCTGAGAGTATCTTCATTGGTTTTGGAGTCGTCACTCCTAATTCAAGGAGCATAGAACGTACAGCCTCGACTTCTTGTGTTGTTACAGCAATGGCTCGATACTCCGCCTCTGTGCTTGATCTAGCTAGAGTGCTCTATTTCCTTGAAATCCATGATACTAGTGTACTTCCCACGAAAACAAGAAATCCCATTCGGCTTTTTCTATCTGTTGTGTCTCTGCTCCAGTTCGAGTCGCAATATGCTTTAATGTCAAATTGATTTGTTCTTTGTATTGTGATGCCGAACTTTTGAGTACCTGCTAGATAGCGTAACACCCGCTTTACCGCCATCCATTGTTTCGGCCTTGGATTTGCCATGAATTGTAAAAGAATGTTGATCGCTACCTATACATCGGGCCTTGTCATAGTGATATAATGGAGGGAGTCAATCACTCGCCGATATTCCCTTGCATTTTCCATTGGTTCTTCTTCGGATAAAAAATCGAAGTTTGCCGCCATTGGTGTTGCTGCTGGTTTCGTATTTTCCATATCGCAACTCTTCAATAAATTTCCTAGGTATTGAAGTTGTGCAAGATGTACTCCTTCTTTGAATCGAGAAACTTGTATTCCCAAAAAGTATTTGAGATCCCTTAGTAATCGTAGGGGAAATTCATTTTGTAGTTGCTCGATTATTTTGTTAATTTTGTCATCATTTGATCCGGATATTACGATGTCGTCGACGTAGACGAAAAGGTAGGCAGTAAGATCTTCTTCTTGAAGAACGAATAGTTAGGGATTTATTGCCGTTTCTTTGAATTTTAGTGTAACGAGAAACTTCCTCAGTCTTTGGAACCGGCATCTCGGGGACTGCTTGAGCCCATAAAGTGATTTGTGTAATAAACAGATGTGATTGGGTTTCGTTGTATCAACAAATCCAAGTGGTTGTGACACTAAAATTCTTTCTTTCAACTCGCCGTAAAGAAACGCGTTTGAAATATCAATTTGGTGCATTTTCCAGTTTCTTGAGATTGCGATTAGTAGAACCAGTCTTATAGACAACGGGCGGACCACCGGACTGAAAGTGTCCACGTAGTCGGATCCATAGATCTGTCTCATGCCATTTGCAACCAGCCTCGCCTTTAATCTTTCCACTGTTCCGTCATCGTTGGTTTTCACTTTGAACACCCAATTTGTATTTATTATGTTGTCCTCGGTTTCTCGTGGAACTAGACTCCACGTTTCATTTTTTTTTAAGCCGTAAATTCTTTTGTCATTGCCTCTTTCCAATCTGGATTTGCGAGAGCTGCTTTTGTCGATTTTGGTATTGGAATGTTATTTGGGGCGATGGCCAGGGCATATCTTGGATTAGGTTTATATATCCTAACCGATGCTCTGGTGACTATTCGTTCTTTTGGAGGTGATTCATTCTCGTCGTCTTCATCTGATGGATTCTCTGATCCTCCCTCGTCATCAAAATCATCTGAGATAGATCTTATCGTCGCCATTGTTGTGGCTTCTTCTTCAGAATTTTCCGGCGATGGGTTTTGATCGTTGACGACGACCATCTCCATATTTGATTGTTCATTAGTCGAGTGTTCGATACTTGGGTTCCTCAAATCTTCACTCATGTTAATCGGATCTTCGCCAATGGATACTTTATCGGGTTTGACTATCCTCAATTTAGTAAATATTGTTGAATCGCCAATTTCATTAAAAGATTTTCTTTGGTCCCCAAAGTATTTGATATTTAAGAAAAGTCCTCTTCATCAAAACAACATCTCTTGAAGCGTAGATCTTCTGGTTTGCCGGATCTAAACACAAGTAACAGTTTTGTGCCATGGAGTATCCTATGAATACGCATTGTGCCGATTTCACGTCCAGTTTGTTCTTGCGGTAGGGTCAGAGACACGGATAGCAGGAACATCTGAATACTCTAAGTCGTTCATATTCCGGTGACTTTTGAAACAAAACTTCCATAGGAGATATATTGTTTAAAATTGGCGTTGGATTTTGATTATACAAGTAGCTTGCGGTTAGCACCCCATAATCCCAGAAGAGGTTTGGAAGATTTGAATGTTGTAATAGTGCAATGGTTGTGTCAATTAAGTGCTGGTGTGAATACGGTGCGAAAAGTCAGTGCGAAATCCCCAATTGTGCCAAACGTTTGTCGAGTTTGAGATATTCTCTGGCATTGTCTGTTTGCATTGTCGTTCAGCCCAAATCCTGAACTTTTCAAATACTTGATATATATCTTATTTTCTTACCATCGGAAATACAAATTGAAGCTACTTCCGGCGTCTACGAAATTGACGTAATAATTGTATCCTTGATAGGATGTTGGTGAGACATGCCTGATTACACCAGTCACTACCCATCAACGCCTCTCAACAAAGACTAGGGCTCCGTCGCTATGGCAGGACCCCCGGAGAGCTCCCACGGTGCGGAACACGTTCATCGTCTAGATCGCCGAGTTAGCCCGTAAAGTCGTCCGATTGGACTACCAAGTCGCCGACATACAGGATAACTCGCCGAGTTAAGGCAAGATCGGCAGTATGGTAGACTGCACATCTTGGCCCTAGAAACTCGCCGAGTTAGCCCTTAACTAGGCGACTTCCATACCTGAATCGGCGACTTACGACCGTTACTCGACGGCAGTCAACGTCATAAATGTTACCATATATGACCATAGGCGCGATCTCCGCCGTTGAGTGCGCCCTCTGAGACCCTATAAAAAGGGTCCCAAGGGGACACTCAAAGGCACGATTCAAGTTCCACTCTCACACCAGAGCACTACTACGAAACTCGGCGAGTCTCATTAGAATCGCCTAGTTTCCACTTGCAGGTATTTGACGTAGAGCGTTCGTCGTGGACTCCAAAGCCTCCGGCATCAACCTCGCACCACCGCGAGCCCTGGTAGCAGATTCAGTGCTTCATCAGCTGGCGCCGTCTGTGGGACCACCGAACCACCGGTATCCCGTCGTAATCGCGATTTTTTAAAAAATCCGGCTCGAGCTCTCCTAGAGTGTTCGCCGAGTTTGTCAAAAAATCGCCGACTTAGATCGCCCGATTCTCGGTTAAGGTCCGATTTAGCCTTAAATCGCCGACTTATCCTTGAGAATCGCCCGATCCGGAATATCGTCTGCTAGCTAAGAGTGCTGTCCACGACTTTGTTCGAAAAACACCTCGAAATCTAAAGTCGTCGAGTTTTCCCCTAACTCGCCGACTTATTTCTTTGTTTTTTGAACAAGCTCGGTCAAGTCATCCTTTGCTCTGGAACTTACGTCTTCGCATAGGTTCGATTTTTCCCAAGCAAAAATCGCCTATTTTGGGCAAACTCGCCTATCTTGGGCAAACTCGCCTATCAAGGGGCAAACTCGCCTATCTTGGGGCAAACTCGTCAATTCGATCATCGCTTTGGCTGAATAAGACCACACAAAGCCCAGCTCTTTTACCGAAACGAAAATCCATCGCCACGGTCGGATTCACCTCGTCGTTTCGGTAAAAAAAAAAAAAAAGAGTATGGGGATTTTCGCCTTTTTTCACTTCCAGTGATTTCGTCGGTCCACCTCCGGAATACCCAGATCTGATTTTGGGATTCTGAGACCACATATCACGTGAAAAAAGTTTTCTCTACGAGTACCAAAGAGCAGAATTTCCAAAGAGTGTCAGGAATCTTTTCTGGGATAGGTCTAAAGAGGCATCCCAAAAACCACCTCCGGCGGCACAATTTTCTGCCAAAAAACTGCAAAAAAAATTCGATATTTTTTGCAGATTTCAAACTTTGGGGACTAGTATCACTGCTCAAGGGGGTCACAAAATTGCAAAGAAATATTATACGAAATTTTCTCTGTTTTGTGACACCCGGGGGGGCAGGTACCTACCCATAGCTTCCGACACTTCGGAAGAACTTCCGCTCGTAGTCTGTTGCTTCGACCCGATAGAAGCAACCATCCCATTTATGGCTCCTTTTACTAAGGATCATAAAAAGAAAGCTCTCGCCACTGCTACTGAGGTAGGAGCTTCTGGCAGAAGGGTTGATCCTCGTACTGTACCAACCTCTAATGCACCATCACCTACACATGAGGTGTCCTCACCACTCACACTAAATGAGGGTGTGAACCCAACTCCGACAACACAGGAGAGGCTTGCGCACATGCATGCTCTCATGTTGAAGTTGGACAAAAGGATAACCAACCTAGAGGCTTCAAGGAGCCGGACCACCATACGATGTACGATAAGCAAGTCTAACCCACATTTGAGGAAGACAAACTTAAGTACGCATCATCGGTCCGAATCAAGGATATCCAAAGAGCTTCGAGAGCTCAAGGGAAAGAGTCCTGCAATTTCAGGGCAACCCAAATCCAACTCGCATCACTCTCCTATGGGAGACAACCACGGTAAAACAAAGAGACACAAGCATCTCGGTTATCACCACAGGTCCGCAGTACATCACTCGGGTGTGCATTCGAGTTCCACGACTCGTGCGGATTACGATGCCACACTCATGAATAGGGTAATCAAGGAAATGCTTCGTAAAGACAAGCATGACCTAAGGGACCCACATGATCTTCTCAGAATAGGAAGGGCACCCTTTCATAGGGACCTCCTGAGAAAACCTTTTCCGCAATCTTGGCGGTGTCCCAAGATAGACTTGTACGATGGAACGACAGATCCTGAGGATCATGTTAACCTCTACCTGAATATCTTGGAGCCGCAAACTACCGAAAACGAGTTGT
>LFYR01000145.1:19170-53084 GCA_001185155.1 Zostera marina | reverse complement strand
CTTTGGCCTTAACGATCTCAACCCATCTTGTCGCTAAAAAACCTTGAAGGGGGCCGTCGTTGCGGACTTTAAGTCGCTCTTGATCAGAGTGGACTATAAACATTAGTTCTATCGCTTCGGCTAGAACTTGGTTCTATCGCTCTGGCAAGAACCCGATTCTGTCGCTAAATAGCCTTAATCGATTCCGTCGCTTTGGTCGGAATTTATCTTGTCGCTTCGGCCTCGATAACATAGTGCAGTCGCCCCTGATCAGGCAAGGACTATAAACATGAGTTACCGTGGCCTGGAACTCGATCCATTCTTGTCGCTTTGGCCTATGGATTCTGAATCATTACGTCACTGTGGGCGGATGATTCGATCTCATCTTGTCGCTTTGGCCTTGGTGCTGGATCACACACTTTGAACCTTGATTGACGGGGGGGTACTGGTGATACACCATGTTTCTTGTGCTCTCTTCAGGGGGGAGTACTGGTGAGACATGCCTGATTACACCAGTCACTACCCATCAACGCCTCTCAACAAGGACTAGGGCTCCATCGCTATGGCAGGACCCCCGGAGAGCTCCCACGGTGCGGAACACGTTCATCGTCCAGATCGCCGAGTTAGCCCGTAAAGTCGCCCGATTAGACTACCAAGTCGCCGACATACAGGATAACTCGTCGAGTTAAGGCAAGATCGGCAGTATGGTAAACTGCACATCTTGGCCCTAGAAACTCGCCGAGTTAGCCCTTAACTAGGCGACTTCCATACCTGAATCGGCGACTTACGACCGTTACTCTGCGGCAGCCAACGTCATAAATGTTACCATATATGACCATAGGCGCGATCTCCGCCGTTGAGTGCGCCCTCCGAGACCCTATAAAAAGGGTCCCAAGGGGACACTCAAAGGCACGATTCAAGTTCCACTCTCACACCAGAGCACTACTACGAAACTCGGCGAGTCTCATTAGAATCGCCTAGTTTCCACTTGCAGGTATTTGACGTAGAGCGTGCGTCGTGGACTCCAAAGCCTCCGGCATCAACCTCGCACCACCGCGAGCCCTGGTAGCAGATTCAGTGCTTCATCAGATGTCACTGGGGCTGGTCCCCATATATCTGAAAATATGAGTTCCATGGGTTTATAGACTATTTTGCGAGAAGGATGTGAAAAAGTGCGAGATTTCCCTAGTTGACAAGATTTACAGTTAATCAAAGATTTCAAATTTGATTTCATTACACCCTTTTTCTCAAGATTTGACATAAATTTTGAGTTCAAATGTCCGAGTCGCAATGCCACCTGAAGTGATTCAAAACCTCATAATTGTTTATCGATCCTCTGCTTCCTTTGGTTACAGACCGCCGCGAACTCCCCCTTCAAGCACGATTCTATTAGTATCCACGTCGTGGATTCGAACTTTCTACGCATCAAATGAAACAGACACATTATTTTCACGGCATAGTTTATTTATAGAAATTAAATTTCGCGTAGCCGAGTGAACAAGTAGTAGATCTTTAAGCACACAAGTCGACCCATTAATTTCAGTCACATTTTCCCCAGATCTGGTAATTATCATTTCAGTTCCGTCTGCTGTGAAAAGCCTATCTTTGTCCATGTATGCATGAGATCGATGAATGTTTTCACTTAAATTAGTAATATGGGATGTGGCCCCCGAATCAGGGTATCATATAGTCATGCTCTCCGATGTGTTTTGGCTAATTGAGTTCATCGATCCTCTTTTTCCCCCAATTGATCCGGTTGATCCATTTGCAGATAACACCCTGGTGTGATTTGGTGGAAATTTAGAAAGATTGATTCTATTATAACAATCAATAGCCCCATGCCCTTTTCGAAGACAAATTTGACATCAGAGGTCTGTCTTCTGCCCGTCGGCGTTCGACTTGGTCACGACGTTCAGTTCCCCAGATTCGATGCTCTGTGACGTCGTGTTCCTTGTATCCATCCGGAGTTCTTGGTCTAACAACATTTCCCCCAATTCTGAAAACGTTAGGTTTGGATCATAGCGGGTGGTCACAGATGTAACGAATGATTCATAGTTCTTGTTTAGCCCTTGTAGCGCGCTTAGGATGACCTCAGATTCTTTCAGCTTTTCACCAGTCGCCATTGACAAGTCCCTCAAAATCGCAATCTTGGCGATGTACTCTTCCATGGTCGACGCCCTTTTCTTGATCGATTATAACTGCAACCGGAGGTGCATTTGCCTCGCCTGTGTGCCCGACGCATACAACCTCTGGAGACCTTGCCACACTTCTGCAGACGTCCGATGTGATGTGATCTATGGAACGATCGCGGTGGAAACTCCGGTCAAAATCCAACTTAGGATCAGTTGATCCTGTTGGATCGTTTCCGGCAACGAGAGTTCAACCTCCCCCTTGACATAGCCGATGAAATTAAATCCGCGCAACATGGCAGTGAATTGGGCCTCCCATGAGAAGTAATTATTCATGTCCAATATTGCGCACCTGGTCAGCTTAGTTATCACTTTGATGGCTCTCTCCGGATCTGCAGCGGAAGACGACGGCGTGGAACTCGTCATCGGAAAAAGAAAATAAAATACTGCGATGAACACCGTACGCTCTGGTACCATATGAGTGTTAACGAATGTGTTAAAACTTTGAAAATTGGATGGTTTTATTACTCAATGATAGTGCTTATTTATAATATTGTTATTCAACAATATTATAACAACTAATTGAGCAACAACAACAAATCTCTAACTAATCTGTTAAGCAACAACAACTAATTGAGATTCTGTTGTATCACACACACCCTTATGAAATGACAATCTACTTTTATGTGTTTAGTTCTCTTATGGAAAACTGGATTGTTTGCCAAGTAGATGACAGATTTATTATCACAAAATATTATAGTTGGCTTCTTTATTTTTATTTTTAATTCATCCATTAATTGATAAATCCATACTATCTCACACGTGGTTTGAACAATTGCTCTATATTCAGCTTCACAAGATGACCTTGCCACTGTAAAATCCCTTATTTTTCAAACTTTAGTTACGCAATTATTTCATAATTTAACAACATTTTATTCATTCATATCTAGCCATGAAGCATTTATCACAATTTTTCATTTGATTAAAATACAATAAAACATATGCGGAAACGTAAACCCTCGGAAACCATGTACGAGACCCCCCTATCAGTATACTTCAGTGCCTAATCTGAAAACCAAACAAAAGGTAGCAGAGTGAGTTTTTGAAGTCAAAACCTAATACGGACATTATCTAGTTACTATTTTAAGATTTTTATGTTTCATTTCAAACTTTTTTATTATTATTCATATCTTACAAACTCACCCCATTTAGGTACATCAAGGCTCATAGCCCTTATCATAGGATGAACCGGAGTTGATCCCCAAACTCGAACCAGTGCAAGCACTCGGGTCCGACCAAACTCAATAGATCTTGCGATGCTATCCGACCAGACTCGGTTCACCCCGAAGATGTGAACTGATGAAGTTCCCCTTAGGCCCTTGTGGAAACCATCAGGGTCTACTCCCAGACCCCTGGTTTTCCCCGAAACTGATCACCTACGAGTTGATCTCATGTTGGGTCAATGCCCATAGGTAAACCAAGTGTTTCCCCGAGGACTCTCTTGGTGCACCGATGAATTTCCGACTCAACCCGAGTCCCTCTTTAGATGCAACGACTTCAGTTCGGTTCGGACCCTAAGGTGTATAAAAGGTCTCCCCGAGGACTCTTAAGCACAACTTGGTTCCCATCCGCCCTAACCTCATGGGTCTAGGTGTGGGTAGAATCCCAATACGAACCTAAGGTCTCCCCGAAGACTCTTTAGTTCGTTTTAGGTCCCTACTCACACCCCACTCTTGACCCCTAGGATGTTATCACCCTTGGGTTTCCATATCCTTGACACCTCCTTACTCGATGTAGTCCATCGATCCGGGTCGAGACTTAGAGTGAACACAAGGCCAGTCTCCCCGAGGACTCTTGTTCTCATCCTAATACTACACCCGACTTCGTTCTTTTGAATCCAAGGGGTTCCACCTCAAGGATTCCTGGCCTCACTCTCACCAACTAGCTAGGTTGGTGTTTTCATTCCTAAATGTAAACATGTCTTTCTACCATTTAATTTTTCTTTTATTACTTTTAATTATTTTAGTATATCATTAGGTAAAATCATGATTTCCATTTTATTTAGATTTATTTATGATACAATTGTTTTACATTTACATTAAATTAATTTTAAACCAGCCCACTTCTTTAGTTTGGCCCGTTTTTTTTATTTAAACAATTGCATCTTCAACTTCTTGTACATAGAAACTTGACACTAAATTAAATAAACGTGTTGTAGGAATTATTTATTTAATTCAAGTCCTTTCTTCAGTATAGCTTTAATACATTTACATACCTCTGTTTAGATTATTAAGATCTGTTTAAGACCTTGATTAACTAACTAATTTTTTCCTAATTATTCTTTTATGTACAACATCCAATTATGTTATGTATTTAAAACTAACTTACTAACGACATTCAAAAAAATTTACATAATCCAATGGTGGATATCAAAACAGTGTACGATTGGGAACCTTTGATGCGAACTCTCATGTATTTAGGGTGTCAAATAAAACCCGCCTCGGCGGGCTCGACTCGTTTAAGCTCGGGCTCGCGAGCCCAACGACTCGAGCCCAATCCTCAAGCTTGATGGACTCAGTAAGGAGTATAAAAAACTAAAAAAATATTATATTTAAAAAAAATGGAGGTGTAGCACAGTTGGTAAAATGTTTGTTTAGTATTTGAAAGATCACGGGTTTGATTCCTCATGTCTCCAAATAATTATTTCTTTTAATTCAAGCCCAGGCTCGCGGGCTCGAGCCCGAGCCTGACAATTCTAAAAAAGAGCCGAGTCTGAGCGTGGTCAAACCAGGCTCGACGAGCTCGAGCCCGAGACTGGATAACTCTTTAATGAGCCGAGCCCGAGCCTGGCTTTATAAGCAAAAACTCGACTCGTTTGATACCCTACATGTATTTATGCATTAAACCATGTAAATTTTTTCCATTTCTTATTTATCCAGCGAATTTCATCATCACATTACCATCTCTTACATATCTCTCATCAAATTCATCTCTCCAATCTCCCAAACATTTCCAACAGCACATCTCCAATCTCATTTTTTTACATTTAAATTTATTCATCGTTTCTGTCGCTCTGATCATCATGCCTACTGTCGACGGTAGTCGACATCTTACCTTACCCGTACACTGCTTTATGACCACATAGCCGGTGCTTGTACGTTAGAAGTGGGCACCTGCATGCCACAGATAAGTCACACATCGAACTTCATCTCCAACAGATCGATATTGGGCTTTAATTGAGGCTAATGTCTGGATGTGGCCCAATGGTGAATGAGCAAGGGCGATGCATCAGTGCATGAACATGAGATTATTACATGAATTAAATAAAGATTGATTAAAATTAAATTATTCTTAAATCTTAATCATGATAATGAATTTATGATCTAATAATTAATACTTCCTGTCAAATTATATATCATTAAATTTATGATCGGATCGACCACATGGTTGCATGTTGCATTTTTTTTACTTTTATATCCTGAAAGAAGTTGTCCGATGATCGGAGAATCTCGCGCGCGTGATCAATTTTCAAGGGTGTAATTAAACTTTATTTCGTCGTTAATTATTAAATTAAAGCAGACAAAATTTGTCGATATCTACTAATTCCAGCACTGATATCAAGTTAATCATGTGATCAGTTTGTGACATAATAATAATAATAACAATTAAGACGAAAAAACGAATACTATTTTAATTGCGTAACCATGAATCATGAATCGAGATTCAAGATTATATATTATAAGTACGTGGATTAATGGATAATTTATCTTCTTTTAAACCTAATCCAATGTGCTGCATGTGACTGTAGCAATCTCAATTCTGAATCATCAAACACCTTTTATATATATTCATTCATTCATTCACGCTTTCCCACAAATACAACTCATATTAATTATCATAATCAATGCAGGCTCGATTATCTATCTAGTCCGAGGTTTATCGATCAATGCATGGATTAACAAATAGTTTGGGTAAATTGCATTTATCACATTTCTCTTTTTCAAATTACAAACTTGTTCGTTTATCGGTCTGTTGTAAAAATATTTATCTCGTAATGAAAATTTAATGAAACTCGAATTTTAGTAAATGTTTGCGTTAATTTTGTTACTTTGCTAATAAGTAGTGATATAAATTATGTAATATATAAGATGTATAAATAGAATTACTTTTGCAAGTTGAAAGTCGGCGAGGCTACTTGCAGGGACGGCCATTTTCCGTCTCTAATTAAATTATCAATTAACGACGGTTTTATTTGATCATTAGGGACGGATTCTGACCGTCCTTAAAGATCTTTTTTCTTGTAGTGTAATCTATTACATACACGTTCGTTCGTTCGTTCGTTAATTAATTTATTTCTTCTCAAAGATATCTTGGTTGACAATTCATCACTACTTTTTTTCTCTCTTCTCGATCTCTTTTCTATTCATCATAACCAGCGGCGGAGTCAGAAAGTTGTTTGGGGGGTGCGTAGTAAATCTGTAAATATATATATATATATATATATATAATAGGAGTGAATCTGTTGATTCAGACAAATATAGGAGAAAATCTGTAAAATATATATATATAACCCTATCATAATTTTTATTACATATATACCCCTACTAACATTGCCAAAATTGAAGGGGCTGGCTAGCTACAATATGTAGCTTTGCCCCTGATCATAACAACAGGATTATTTAAAATTCAAATTAATCATCATACAAAATTATAAATGAATTTAAATGGAAAAAAGTAAATTATAATTTAATTTAACCAAGGAATAATTTACATATTAATTACATGAGAAAAATTAACCTAAATTTAGAGGTAAGATATATATCCTCAATCAACTATGATGAGCATGCAAAAATACAAAATCAGGGAAATTAAAGAAGATTAGAAATTTTCAATTATTAAGATAATTTGGAGAAAATACAAATTAACATTAAATAAACATTTGGATTTTGGACGATGATGGGCGAATATATGATAAATGTTTGTCATGAAAGCCGAACAACATGCATGATGGTCCATGATTGATGATCGATCGATGCTGATCTCTAGCGATCACGGCAAACAATCTCTCACACAGTCACATGTACTCATGACTTTTTCGATAACCTAATTAATATCAAATGATGAAAATGTCATTATTCGTTATATATTACAGTGATTTATTTTTTATAGCATGTTATTAGGGTTAGGGTTAGTTCAGAACCCAATTTTGGGGTTACAGTACCATCAATTAATGATGTTATGGATTAATCAATCTTCTTCTACACAGAGAGATCAGATTAGCTCAATTGGACACAGTAACTATTAATGATGGTCCAGATTTTCAATTCAATCTCGTTGTATACGGAATTCTCATTTAATTTCAACCACGATGATCTATATATATAAATGGTAGGTAGAGAAATCTTTATTTAGAACTTATAAAAGACAGAATTGATCGAAACAACGACACTCAAACTAACTTTAATCAGTTGGGTCGTATGTACGTATATGGGTGTTCCGATTGTACTGAGGTAGACGTCTGGAAGAGGAATGGAGGAGGAGGAATTGAGAAATGAACATACTAATTAACTCACATACATACCAAATTTGTGATTTTTTTTTCAAAAAAAAACTAGAAATTGAATATGACTGATGATGATTGATTAGGGCAAGTTGGCACCAAAATAATTAATTATAATAATAATAAAAAATCATTTGCTATATAAACTCTATAAATACCCCCTTCATAACCAAGTCTTTTCTTCTATTACTTCCCCCTATCCCATCTCTTCTCCCTGTGTTCTTCCTTGCCAAATGGAAGTTCCATTTGAGCATCATATCCATAGTGAGAGCTGGGTTTTTTCTTCTTCTTTTCTTTCAGTTTAGACTTTCCAGTACTGTCTTTTTTGTTTTTCTCATCATATTTTGGTCATTGAATCTTTGCTGTCTGCTTTCTCTGATACATACATGTATATATTGATCGACCTGCATCATGTTCATGTTCATTGAAGAAAGAAAAGTTATGAACTAGTGTGTGTGATCTCAGTTTTTTTTTTTTTTTGCTTGTACTGTTTTCCCCTTAATATTTTGTAAGAAGAAGAAACCTCGGGAAACCCATTTGAACAACAAATAAGAAACATGTTCGGTCGGTATAACTGTATAAGATAGATTTTATTTCTCTTCCTCGTACTGTGGGACTAGTTGTTCCATATATATATTCCACAGATCTATTTTTAACCTCTCGAAATCGATGTGTTCTAGCTAGCTAGCTAACTTCTGGAGGAATGAAAACAGTCGACGTTTGCAGGCGCATCATCATCAAGATTCACATTGATTGGGTTTGACTTATTACCATAATCGATCTGATTTCAGATATATGAGAATCTTGATGATGCTGCATCGGCAATAGACGACTATATATGCGCGCGCTTTGGACCCTAATTGGTGCTTGCGCGCCTGGTGGAGGTGACTGGTGAGCTCGCTCTCAAAATATATATTTACATTGCTATATATTAAATGATTATACTTTTTTTATTCTATTTCTACATGATTGTTGGAATCATCGGATGATCAGAAACCATCATTCCGATTTCCACAATCATTTTTTTTATCACTGCTTTATGCAACTTCAAAACCTAATCAATTCAACCAAAAGATCCTCATTCCTCAACTTGAATTTCTTCATCAATCAAATATTAATAATTGGGCGAGTGAGTGGGACTGGGCTGGAGTGTACGTACGTATGATCACATGCTGTTGCTTCTGACTTAATTGGAATCTCATTTATACTCTCATCGATCTATTTATTTATTCAGGGTGGTCCAGACTCCGGCCAGATATTATATCATCATCAATAGCTGGAATTATCGCCCTCTTGTTCTTCGATCTTCTTCTTCCCCAGACAACTAGAAAAATATCCTAGTCGTTTCCAAATTGAACTAGTTCTAATGTCTAATTAACTCATTTTTTTGTTACATATATAGTGTTTTTTTGGAGAAGATGATAAATTTGGTTATGAAATATATATGTAACGATTTTGGTGAGATGTCATGTAAGATATCATTCATCTTACCAGTAATTTTTAATCTCGATCACAACCGTTATCAGTTTTTTTTATCTTTTACAAAGAAAAACAGACGACCGAAATCAAATATCTTACTTAAAGCTTGTCATAAATATAAAAGTGTTTGACAAAAAATATGATAAAAAGAAAAAAATATACACTACAAGAAAACAGAAAAACAGTCACGACCAAGATCACTGGCTAAATGGCAAAATCCGTAGCTAAATTAGCCACGGAAATGATTTTTTGCCACACACATAATAACCCTAAATCATAGTAAAAAAAATACCAACTCATAATTAGAAGAAGAAATGGATAGAAATGGGAGCTCTAATGGAAGGCGATCGATCTACGACACAATCCAGAGCAGTCAGCAAGCAATCAATAAGGAGATGTTATCCCCAAATACAGACATATAATGTACGTATTTATATATATATATATATATATATATTACTGATATATCATTACCATTATACCATGGCTTGTAAGATATAATTACAATTCTATCCTTTATAATCGATCTACATCCCCCTATAAACTAATTTGTATTTGTAACACTCAGAATTAGTTTACTGAATATATATATATAGACTCAACTTCATCTGAAAAACATCCACGGCAGATTCCGTGGCTAAATTAAATGGTTGTGATTAATATTTAGCAACGAAAAATCAATTCTTTGATTGAAAAACAGTAGTCATCAGACCTACGCCCACAGATTTGATCAAATAGCCACTGATCTTGGCGGTGGACGTAGCCACAGATCCTATCTCAATCATCCATTTATTTCAACACGCAACCACAGTTCACCTCGAGATCTGATCATTTTTTGTGTAATCAATGATCAGATCGCATTCGAATTCGAATCGGATTCGAATATAACTATCCGGATTCAGATATCTGGATTCGGATATCCGAAAAATCCGTCGATAAAATCCAAATTCGTTTAAAAATTTCGGATTCGGATAATAAATTAATATTATTATATTATATATTTATATTATAAATCATTAAAGTTTTAAAGTTTTAAACCTAATTACCTAAGTTATAATTAATTAATTATAAATCTTTATAACTTATTAGCTTATAATTATTAAATTCTAACCCTAACACTAACCCTAAAGTTATTTGGATTCGGATTATCCGGAAATCTGGATAATTTATTCGGATTCAGATTTTCAAATCTGGATTTTATTCGGTCGGATTCGGATATCCGGATAATTATTCGGATTCGGATACCTGCATATTCGATCCGAATCCGACCGATATACAGGCTTAACAGGAAGCGTTCTCTACTATCGATTGTTTTAAATGATCATCTTTCAAACTCTATAATCTTTCATCTATCTTTATTTCATAATCTGATTGATAATTACTTGAATTAATGTAGGGGTGAAAAAAAACTAGGTGGGAGAATATTATAAGCTCATTTTTAAATTTTGCTGTCTTTCTTTGGGAAAAATCTTTCCTTAATTTCAACTAATACAAATCTTGCTAGATGTATGCATGTCCCCCTTAAACCAATTCCAGAACACCATGCCTGCAACTAATTGGTTTGTTCAATTTTTTTTACTTACAACAAAGACAAAGGTAATTAATTACTAGCAATATTGTAGGACAATATATCTGATTTGAGCAGATTAATCAATGATGAAGTTGTTGATAATAATAAAGAGCTGGAAGCAGTAATCTCAGAGCTTGAAAAAATTAGTAAATCAGAGGCACTGCAAGATTCAGAAGGGGAAGAATCAGAGAATCAGAGCTTCAATATTGAAGGGTTCGCAACAGAAATGCAACCCTTTAGCCAGGTTATCCTTTTATGGTAAATAATTAGTAGAAAATGTAATAAACTTTAATTGCACTTTTACCTATATCTTTAGTGGTTTTGTAATAGGTCTATATTTCTCACCGACTTGTAATCTTACCTTAAAAAGGAGCACCAACTGTACTTTTGCGGATGATGAAATGAATTGTATGTTTTCCCTCTTGTCAAGTTCTAGACAGTCCGTCCGACCGAATTGTCAAGTAATCAATTATAGCGAGTGTCGTCCTCGGAATTCCCTATCTTCAAGCTATGCTCCAGAATTATCGAGAAGTTCTTCTCAATTCACTTTAAGACTCTGCTTCTGTCTCGCATCATTTGATCCCTCTAGTCAAATTGATCGGAGTCGACGTCAGAAATTTCTCAGGTCCATTTCATTTTAGATTTCGCTCCGTTTCTAAAAATCTCGATCGTATAGATTTTAAGATCGGAAATCAACTAAATACTGTTCACATGTCATTAAACATATATTTTACTGCTTTTAGCCCTTCATATCTTAGTCCTTCATATCATAGATGGATCGGGGACAAAAGATCTAAGTCAAGGTCATAATTCCTTCCAATTATCCTATGATTTTATAGAACAAAAGTAACTCAATAACCATCTGGGTCTTTGAATTGTGCCTTCTTCGTGCAATTGAAGAAAATGTTCTTGAAATTATAATTAAGTACTTTTACATACACCAGAAGATATTCCAAATTTCAAGAAGCATATGTCCATTGAAATTTCGGACAGATCAATCAATTCAAGCTTACTTCAAAGCAAGAAAATCAAGAGAGAGAAGATTTGACTTTTAATCTAGATAACTTAATAATTTTGTAAACTTCTGAAAATGAGTATGCTCTAAGCTTTATGCATGTTTTTTGTTCACATTCTTTTAGAATTGCATGTTCGAAGAGAGCAATAGGTGAGGGATAAAGGAGAAGGTAGAGTGAGGGAGAGAAATCGTCGATGTCAGGTTTCGATAGTCACAACCGTCGGCGATAACTTGTAACCATCGTCGATCCTTTGCGTAGTGAGAGTTATTACCCCTAAGGTCAACAACAGTGGCGGGTACGAACGTTGATAGTTCCTTTGACATCGTCATTAGTCTAGGACTATCGTTGGACATCTCCTATATATCGACACTTCCCTGTCATGCTGCCAACCGTTCTGGAACCATCATCGATGACACTAAGGCCTATCGGCGACAGTGCCTGGTTTAATGGGCTTGATGGGCATGTTTACAGGTAAACTTAAACCTTAGAGTATTTAAGGGAACTCTTAAAAGCCTCTGTACACTTTCAGACTACTAATTCACTTACGAACCAGTCTTTTACAGGTAAATTCACACCTTAGAGTATTCAAGGACACTTTTAAGAACCTCTTAAGCTTTTACAGGTAAGCTTGCGACCTTAAAGTATTAAAAGACACTCTTAAGAACCATTGAATCTTTGCAAGTAGATTTGACCTAAGAGTTTTAATAGGAAACTCTATAGAAAACTGAGGAGGGTCGCCCTCAATAGTGTTAGATTGGTCGATCGACTGGGTAGTCGATGGCCAACCAGTCGATTGTCCGACTTCACAATGCAAGAGCATTACCAGTCGGTTGAATCAAAAGCTTTGGATGTTTGGTTGCACACTCCACTCCTTTGCTCTGAAAGAGGTTGGTCGTTTGGTATTCTGTATGTAGAATGAGGGACTTCCCCACTATTTATAGACTTTCTAGAGGGTAGATTTGGCAGACCAAATCGGCGATTTGGAGAGTTGACTCAAGTCTCGACGAAGACTTTTTTAGTTCCGCTTCCGTGGAAGCCTTCCGAAGGTCCGACATAAAGCAAACAGAACCCTAGTCTCTATTGTGGGAAAGGTTGGTATACAGTCCTGTGTTAGCAGGTTCCACCCAGACTTGTTAGTGTGAAGCCTCTGAAACCTCTATTTTGATATTTCCCCATGAAGTATAATAATATGGATAAGCACATATTTGCGGATGCAAGTTTTTTTCATGATAGCCTTCGTCAAATTTGTCAAAACAAACCTGCGTGGTTTGTTCCTGTTCTTACCTCTCTAAAGAATTGGATGTTGTCGTTTCCATTCGGAAAAAAATATAAGTCGGTGCCAGTGGCGTATGCCATCTATGACCTTTTTGATAGAGAGCGTATGATTTTTTCCATATGTAAATGGATTTACTCTTGTCATTGTTGCTAAGTTCCCACTCTTTTCTCGATCTGCAATGTATACTACCGTGGTTTCTCCAGCAGTTGGCAACCAACGCCCGTGACAGTGGGTCGTGGGAACTTATGAGAGAGCATCTGCCCCTTATGATGTGGAAAAGGAGAAGAATAGACGATCCAAGAGGGGTGTATGTGTATGGACTCCCCTACGCACAGATCGTCGATGACTGGGAGTCAACTAGAGGCCTAACCTGAACGTACAACAATAAAGGCCAAGCAAGAAGCAGAAGGACAACCCTATTTTCCTGATGACCCTGGGACCTCATCTCTATCTTCACATAATGACAACCTTGATGACGCCCATGCTAGACACGAGTAACGCTCCGGAATCGACAATTTGGGAGTGTAATCAACGAGTTGGGGTGAAACTGACGAGTTTGAGGGAGAAATCGACAGTATGCTAGACTCTGACGATTTTCTCCTCAAATCGACGATTTGCCAGACCCAATCGGTTATTTGGAAGGTTGACTCGACTCTCGACGAAGATTTTTAGTTCCGCTTCCGTGGGAGCCTTCCGAAGGTTCGACATAAAGCGAACGGAACCCTAGTCCCTGTTGATGGCCGGGAAGAGCTGATGTACAATCCCGTGTCAGCAGTTTCCCTAATGAAAATTGAAGGCGGATGATTCCAACTACCGGTGCTTCTGTGTTAGTGTGGTTCTCTCGCCACCTAAAGCTTCTCTTTTTGAAGCCCATTTTTCAAAGGCTTGGTAGTAAAGAATGCTCACTACATCACTTCAATTATCTACCAGAATCTTCTAGAGGAGGTGATGGGATCCTCAGGGGCTGGTCTCTTGACAGTCTTTTGGTGGATATAGCATGATCTTTCAGGCGAAACTTATGTGTTTTCCCTACAGACCCACCGTCGAAGATAACATTGATGATTTAACGACTCTTCTTTTTAGAACACTCCTCTTAGGGGCTTTGCACTCCCCTCTTCTTCCCTTTCCTCTCGAGTACCTAGGTGGTTGATCCTCAATGAAGGCAGACAGTTTCCTGCAATAGTCAGTGGAGTAGTGATAATCTTCATGGTACTGACAGAAATGACCCCCTTTGATTCTTCGCTCCTTAGTTTCAAAGATCATAACACTCGATTTTAGGAACTCCATCCGAGATTTCATTTTCTCATACAATTCACTCCTTGCAATCTTGAGGATGGTGAAGCTCTGATTCCTAAAGAGGTAGAAGTTCTCCCTCTCGGTGTTGTTTAATTTAACCCCCAAATACTTGATAGACCCTATTCCCTCCCCACTTGGAGAACTCGCCAACCTCAAAAAAAAAATTTGTCGCGAAAGCGATTTTTTCTCTTGCCTCCGGAACCTGCAGTTGTACCTATTTCTTCAATTCCATCCTTCCTCCGTTCATCCTCCTCATTCTTGATTTACAAATATTTTCTCTTGAACAACTCTATGATAGAGTAGACGTGTTGCACATTTAAATTTGCATGGAAGGAGGAGTGATTTTGAAGACCAGACTTGAATAATGCGTAGATCTACTTCGCGACATTGGTCATGCTAATATGGATCACTTCCACTTCTTGTCACTACTCTTCAGTTCACTGAAGAACTTCTTGGATCATTACTCAACTGGAAATAACGACCTGTCAGCAAATTCACTCACTCCAGACGTACCAATGCTCTAGTCTGCAAGTGTGTCGCTTGTTTCCCATTCTGTTGCCAGAACATCATTTCATGACCTGTCGATCCCATCCCAAATTAGATGAAAATGTGGGCGACAAGGTGATCGAACGACAATGGGAGTACTTGGCTGAGATGGTGGTCTACGTACAGGCGAAGGAAGGACCCAAGGGTAATTAACTTCACCTTCACTGCTCAATCTTTTCTTTTTCTTCACACATTTTTTTGCCTTTACTTTTTTCCAATACCTCTTCGATCTCTTCTTTCCTCTTCCTTCCATCTTTTTTCCATCTTTCTTTCTCACCCATGCCAGCCCAAGGTGAGTGGCCAGAAAAATGGTAGCTGGAAGCATGGCCTTCGTCTACAAATGGGGCGCAACCATAGATCTGTGCGCGACCCATACTTGCTTGGTCAAGCTAGCCGTCGTTGGACGGTGACGAACGTTGGACTCCAATGACGGTGATAGACATGCGAAGAAGATCGAAAAATGTACTTGAAATCCTTTGACCAAGCTCCAAATCCATAGAAACATAAAATCTTTCAGAGGTTGAAGATTACATGGGGGAGGGAAGGGGAAGATCTGCAGAAGGAGAAATGGGGGAAGAGAGGGCTTGGTCGATCAGTAGAGTTTTATCTCACTAACGGTGGGGAGCTTCAATGGGGGCCAAAAGTTTTCCCTCTAGTGCTGGAAGCTAGACAGACGGTGAAACGGTCGTTGGCCGGCGACGGGCGCTAGTCGCTAGCTGCATGGACGGGCGGTGATGTTGGTCGGACGATCGATGTAGGCTTTCTTCGGATGGACTCTACTCATGCAGTGAAGATTGAAGGATAAAACAAAGTGAAAAAACACAACAAATGAAGAATAAGAAGAAATATCAGACAATGACATAATTTGAAATTTGTAAGCAAATTCTCCGGTCGAAGAGGCCGAGGGAAATGCGGACCGAGATATGGAGAAATAAAATTTTGAAAAAAATTAAAGTGCATACAATGAGACTCGAACCCTAGACTTTCAGCCACCTTAATAGTATCTATAACTATCTAGGCTAATCGAATTATGTAAGTATAAATAAATTCCATGTTATAAGGAATGTAACATTAAAAAAACGTATACTATTTTAAAGATATTACAAAAGAAGAAATACCAAAATAAAATGAGTTTTTCAAATTTTTATAAGGGAAACTGATTAGGCATGACCTGTAGGATCTCCCTGTCATGGTCGTTAATTGGAGATCTTGTGGTGTCGCCTATTTACTTGTATTTCGAGGGATTGACCTGAAATAACCATCCCAAATTTCAAGAAAACTCTACCAATTTTAATAGCTTTTAATTATTTTAATAGCTTTGGTGTACATGTCATTAATTAGTTTTGATCTTATTTAGGTAAAATAATTCGATTTGGGTTTCTTATTGAAGAAGATGTACGTTACTCTGACACACGCATTTTGGCGAACTGAACACCAACCGATCCTGAGCCGAGAGGAAGCCATAACTCCTCTTGTCGACATCCTTCCAAATCTTCCAAACTCAGGCCATCTCCTTATCTCTCGTCGTTCTCCTCCTGTAACTCCGATTTTCGCTTCTTTTTTCTTCAAAATATTGTAACTCCTTCATTTACATACTTCACCTGACGTTGTTTACCAAAACCGGCAACGCAATTCCATTTCAATCATCAAGAAAAATAGGCTTCTTGCACTGCTCGTTTTTGGGAAGAAGTATAGTAGAAATGAGGTATGAAAATTTTATCTCCTAATTTTTGTCATACTCATGTATCTTGTATTGTTAATTTCCTCCTTCCAGCAAGAACATAGAACTCAAATGAAAACCGACATCTCATTTTATGTTATCGGTCCATAAATCCTTCGAATTGAACTATAAGAGCTTCGAATTGAACGTTGTTACTTGTAGTTCTGAAGTTGGAGCCTCAGTTGTTGAAATTGGGCCGCGAGTACATAAAAGTATGTGTCCACATCTTATAAATGGTTATTATTGGACGATTCGTGTTTAGAATTGGATCTTCTAAAGTTGGTCTTCGATTTCTTAAAACTGTTTCGCAATTGCGAATACTAGAAGAAAATAGACCTTCACCCATGGCCAAGATCAGTGGCGCTTTGATGAAATCCGTGGCTAAATCAAGAAGTGTCATGGGCGTAGGTCTGGTGGCTAAACATTAGCCATTGCTCTTTAATTTAGCCATGGACGAAGTCGTAGTTGTTTTTGATAATCAATAAACGGGTTAAATAAAAACCACGGAAAAATCAGTAGTCATTTTATTTATTGACCGTGGCTACTTTTTTAAAACAGTGAGAAAACACCAGAGCCACGGAAAAATCAGTGGCTATTTTATTTATTGTCCATGGTTAATATTTTAAAACAGCAAGAAAACACCAGAGTACAGAAATATCAATGACTATTTTATTTATTGATCGTGGCTAATTCTTTCGAAAGAGTGCCCTTCTTAGTCCTGTAATTGAGCATACATATATTTGATCTAAATTATCAAAATTTATAAAGTTTGTGCAAATATAGTTTATCATTAGTCATTATAAATCTAATGCAAATTACAATAACCGTGCACGTTTGATAATCCATAATGTACGATACCTCGAGTTGTAACGATGGTGGAAGGAGGCAGATGAAGGGAGAGCTAGGTTTGTCCCCTCCTGTCGAGGTCATTCGTTCTAGACATTAAACGAGTGGAGAGATGAACGCTTATTGGATGTCTAAGGTTAGGCTAGGCATCACATAGACGTTCACCTTCGAAAATTAATTTTGCTATAGCCTATTTCCCGCTATCGCGAGAAGCGAAACGGATCGATAATCGAAAAAAAGTCGAACTATAAATAGTTTGTGAATATGAATATCATTTGTCATTATGAATCTAATGCAAACTACAATGATCGTGCGCATTTGATAATCCATAATGTACGATAACCTGAGTTGTAACGATGGTGGGAGAAGGAAGCCGAAGGGAGAGCTAGGGTTAAGCTCCTAGTGGAATGGAATCCTAGCTCTCCCGTTGGCTGATCCTTCCCGTCAAGGTCATTTGTCACTAGATATTAAACGAGTGAGGGGGGGTGAACGTCTATGGAATTTGATCCATTTTTAGGAATTGTTGGTCCATTTGATGTTAAACATCTTTGTTAGTTGATAAGTACGTTTAATAAATCATTGTGTTAGAATAACAATTAACAAATACAGTTAGTTGGTTAGTAGCTAACTAGTAACTACGATTAGCTAACAAACTATTAGTCAATAATTAGTACTATAAATAATAGAGAAATTAATAAGAAATCATTATTCGATTTTGAGTTCTAATAAGGTGTTTGTGATTACTTCGATCATCATTGTGTAATTCCAATATGGTATCAGAGATCGATAACGTCGATGGCGCTATAGATCCTACTTCCGCTGCAAACACGGGATCGGGGGACGCACCGCTGGTTACAACGTCTCCAGACGCTTTGGCTCCAACATGTTCGTTGGAAAAAGTGGTAATGATCAAATAATTGAAATGCGTCACTCTTGAAGAGGACAACTACTCCAGCTGGCGAGCCCAATTCTCGGCTCTTCTCCGAGGCTATAGGCTCTTCGACTACGTGGATGGTAGGGTCAAAATACTCGATGGGTTTTCCGACGAGCAGCAAGATCAAATCATCCTAAGTTGGATGTTATCGACGATCTCTCCGGCAATTTTGCCCCAGATAGTTGTGCTCACCACATCTCATGAAGTATGAGAATGTTTGCGATAATTTCATTTCTCAGATTCGGAAACTCGGCTACTCCACTTGTGTATGCAATTACAAACGGTTAAAAAAGGCTCAATGACAATGGGGGCAATACATCAAACACGTTTCGATAGCCAAAGATAAGCTTGCGTCGGCCGGAGAGAAGCCACGCGATTCCCAGATCATACTGATAGCATCGGGAGGGCTAGGATTCGAGTACAAACCTTTTGTAACGTCTATCACAATCCGCTTCGATCACTCGATAACGTTTACCCAATTTCAACAGCTCTTGATGGATCACGATCTGCAAGAAGAACAAACAAATTATATCGAAGCTAATGCGTTAGCAAAACAGAGAAATTCGATGACAGGAATACCAATATCAAGTCACATCCATGTCAAATTTGTTCCCGGAAAGAACACGGCGCGATAAATTGTTACAACAGGGTGAATTTCACAAGATTCCCTCTGACGCACAATAGAAAGTTAATTCCGATTGGCATCGGCAATACGAGCTCGCCTTCTGTAAATACAGTAACAATATGGTATCCCGACTCAGGGGCAACCACTCACATCACGTCTAACGGTAAGATCCTCAACTCATCGAAAAAATATAAGGGATCTGAAAAAGTAATAGCCACTAATAGAGAATTAATGGTAATACCATATTCGGGTAAATGCAAATTATCTTAAGGGAGATAATTTATGTTGGATGATATACTGGTAGTTCCAGAAACCTCGAAGAATCTGCTATTTGTACATCAATTATGTGTAGATAACCTGGTGTCTGTTGAATTTGATAAACATAAAGTAAAAATTCGGGACATCACAACTAAGGAGGTGATAGCGGAAGGGAGAAAAGAGGCAAGTCTTTATCAACTACCCATGAGAATTACGAGACATCCAAAGGTGCTGTCAAGCGAAAGAATTTCAAGCAATCGGTGGCACGCGAGGCTGGGACACCTTCACGAACAGGCAGTTAAACAATTGATAAATAAATCTGTAATTTCTTCAAACTATAAAACAATGTCAGACTGTGATTCCTGCTTGAGAAATAAATCAAGTTCATTGCCTCACAAAGTAAACAATAGGGTATACGCTGCTCCACTTGATTTAATATACACAAACATCTGGGGTCCAGCTCCGGTAACATCATCAGAAGTGTTCTGGTATTACATTAACTTTGTAGATGCGGCGACGAATTTTAATTGGGTTTTCCCGTTAGCAAGCAAAGCAGAGGTGGGACAAACATTCGAACGATTCAGACTCTAAGCGGAAAGACAATGTGGGACTCGGATCAAGGAAGTTCAATCCGATAACGCGATGGAGTTTAAAAAACTCGC
Source organism: Zostera marina (assembly GCA_001185155.1). Lineage (NCBI taxonomy): Eukaryota > Viridiplantae > Streptophyta > Magnoliopsida > Alismatales > Zosteraceae > Zostera > Zostera marina. The sequence continues at coordinate 33,188 of LFYR01000145.1, read as the reverse complement.
TAGAAATCTGGAAAGGTTGGGGATAGGATATCGGTTCTCAACACAGTCATCAACAAATGAAGTATGTTGAGAGACACCACAAACATTTGATCAACACAGCGCTCACTATGCTACAACACGCCGGACTTTCTGTTGTCTACTGGGACTATGCAGTCCTAACAAAAGCACACCTGTACAATCGAAATCCGTCTAAAATGTTGAACGAAGCTTCGCCGTTTGAAGTTCTGTTTCAAAAGGTCTCAGAAAGTTACGAGTGTTTGGATCACGATGCTATATATCCGTATCTCCTGAATTACCGTGCAAACAAACTATCACAAAAATCGACTCCGTGCATATTCTTGGGGTATCCTCAAGGCCAAGATGCGTACCTGTGCTACGACCTGGTTGGACGGAGATAATATATATCCAGAGACGTGCGATTCGCCGTGAAAGAATTTTCCCTAAATAAACTTTTATCTAAGAAGCAGGGGGCAAATGTCACAAATTCGACGAGTAAAGAATGTGTGATCAGAAATGTTGAAATCGGTCAGGATTTTAATAACAAAGAGGTATCGGGTTCCTCCTACTCAGTTAACAAAGAGGTATCAGACTCACCCAAAGCGGATCATACCACACCGATTGTTAATGAACGATCGGATTCTCTCAACTCAACAAACAAAGAGGTGTCGAGTTCAACAAATACGGATCCTCCAGTACCGTCTAATAATGAAAGACCGGGTTCTCCCAACGTGACAGATAGAGAGGTGTCGGGTACACCGATTTTGGATCTTCGAATATCAATTAACGAAGAACCATCAGACTCGTACATTCCGGTAGAAGAAAAAACCGCTCGTCGGAGAAGAACCCTGATGATGAACATGGTTCACACATTGTCAAGCAAACAGCTACAAGGGGATCTAAAGGAATAGTTAAACCAAATCCACGCTACGCATTATCAGTAAGCCTGTATATCGGTCGGATTCAGATATGCAGGTATCCGAATAATTATCCGGATATCCGAATCCGACCGAATAAAATTCGGATTTATCCGAAAAACTATTTATTGACAACCTCCTATAATTTAAAAATATAATATTTTTTAAAAAAAATGCAAAAATATCCTTATATTTTTTAAATAAATTCCTGCAATCAACAACAACAAGCAACACTTCAATAAACAAATAATCATTCAAATAGAAAATTAAATACTCTAACAACAACAAACAAAGACACAAATTAAAATAGAAAATTAAATGAAATTCAAGTTTTCAATCCTAGCTAGCATCTTGCATTCTTGGCTTTCTTGCATTAAGCTTTTGGATTCTATTCGATCAAAACTCGGTCTCGATAGTTTCCCCCTACGACTCGGAGTTTTCCATCGGAACCTATTGAGTATTGAAGAAAAATAATACAAACATTTAATTATTTAAATGAAGAAAAATAATACAAACATTTAAATAAAGAAAAATAATACAAGAAAAAAAATAAAAGCGAATATAGTAAATCTTACTCTAAATGTAGTAATAGTAGGAAGCCAATCTTTTGTACATAGTAATGCTTCAACAGTATCAGATTTCTTCAGGTGGGGAAATATTTTCTTCAGCTACATTTTTAATACAATCCATCAAACCCTAATCTACAAATCTGCAGTGAAATAGAAAGATTAGATGATAAAAATTAATGCGACCCAAAACCCCTATAAAACACGACGAAATCTCAAAAAGAAAACCCTAGAATAACAGTTTAGATCATACACCAAGTAAACAAACCTAGAATGGAAATAAATGCAAATGTATATCTTTGTGGTTTTGTTTACCCGAGAAATAAACAACGGCGGAGCAAGAGACTCGACCGGCGAGAAATCCTCTTCTTCTTGAGGCAAGATAGGAATTAGGAAGGAAGAGAAAGAATCTTCAATATTTGGACGCCGACCGAGTGGGGGGGGGAGAACTCAGGGGGGTATATATTTTAATTTTTAAGTGGGGGGAGACACCAGACACGGGACTACGGAGTCTACGGGAGTGTTAAGTTAGTGAATAAGTTTATTAATATTTTAAGTTTTTAACTTTTAGATTTAATAAGTTAATAAGTTAGGTAATTACTAATTAGTTTAAGAGTTAAGAGTCTTAACTTAAAACTTTAAGTGTTTAAGTTTAATGATTAATATATAATATTATTAATATATAAATATAATAATATTAATTTATTATATATTTATAATTTTTATACGAATTCGGATTTTATCGATGGATTTTTCGAATATCCGAACCCGACCGAATAAAATCCGGATTTCAATTCAAGTATCCGAATCCGAATAGTCATATTCGAATTCGAATACAGATTTCGGTATACCATTTACAGGCTTAGTTATCAGTGTTAGCCAGCGAATAATTTATTTCACGGTCGGTAGTCATGCAAGATCAAAACTAGAGGTCGACAATGCAGTCTGAACTTGATGCATTGAAACGAAATAAGACTTGGGAATTGATAAACAGATAATCAGAAGACAATGTGATAAACACCAAATGGAAACGAGAAGACGAATCCATCGAGAGATACAAGGTGAGGTGGGTCGCCAACGGAATGAGACAAATCGAGGAAACTTATTACACGCACACGTTCAGTCCCGTGGTGAAAGCGAACTCCATTCGGCTATTTCTCACTCTAGCCATTATCAGAAACTGGAAATTAACGCAAATTGACATCTCAAATGCGTTTCTTCATGGAGTGTTAGACGAACGAATAATCGTCACGCAGCCAGCCGGATTTGAAGACCCAGAGCACCATAATCAAGTCTGCCGGCTCAAGAAAGCATTGTACGGGCTAAAGCAATCGCCACGCATGTGGTACCAAAGATTGCGGGATTTCTTGTTGACAATGGATTTCAAAGAAAGCTACGGCGATTGCATCGTTGTTTCTATGGTTCCAAGACGAACAAACAATTTTCCTGTTTGCATACGTAGACGACATTGTCGTTACCAGTTCGTCAAAGGAGTTAATCGAAAAAGTCATCGGGAAATTGGGAAAAGAATTTGCGCTTCGAGAATTAGGAGAACTGACATACTTCCTCGGCATCCAAGTATGACGAACGAAAAAGGCGTTATTTTTGTCACAGCAGCAGTATCTGGTAAACCTATTGGTCAAGACTTATTCTCTTAAGAATTCCCAATTACATAGCCAACAGAGTACCAGAGAATTATTGGGCCGATGCAATATTTCACATTAACGCATCCCGATATTCAGTTCACCGTTAATAAACTAGCACAGTTCATGTCATCTCCGAAACCACTACACTGGGTTGCGATGAAGAAGATCTTGCGATACTTATCAGGAACACAAACTATGGGGATCACTCTGTTCAGAGTAACAAATTTCACACTAACCGGCTACTGTGACGCGGGTAGGAGACACAATCGACTGGAAAAGTCAAACAGGAATATTGATATACTTGGGGGAAACTCTGATGAGCTGGTTCTTACAGAAACATACCACCGTAGCCAGATCGAGCACGGAGGCGGAGTACAGAGCAATCGTGAATACGGTGGAGGAACTGGACGCAACAAAGTCTCTATTAACAGAGTTAGGAGTCGCAATATCGACTCCAATGAGATTGCTAAGTGACAACCAGAGAGCAACGTTTGTAGCTAATAACCCAATTTGTCATACAAAACTCCGGCATGTAGCGATTGACCTACACTTCGTTCAGGAAAAGACAGACAAGGGTGACGTGAAAGTTGAGCACATTCCGAGAAACGACAAAGAACAGACATATTAACTAAAGCTCTAAAGCCTCGTATCGAGACCTCCGGCTCAAACTCGTCGGAGCATCTCCGCCAGTTTGAGGGGTCGTGTTAGAATAACAATTAACAAATACAATTAGTTGGTTAGTAGCTAACTACGGTTAGCTAACAAACTATTAGTCAATAATTAGTATTATAAATAACAAAGAAATTAATAAAAAATCATCAAAAAATCAATCTAACTTAAAATGAGGTTAACTTCACCTAAATCTCTTCATAATAGAATAAACTCGTAAAATGTAGATGTGTATTGTGTAATAGTATCTAATATTTTCAGTTTTTACTATTAATTTTAAATTTTTTTTCTTAATTTTTTTTTTACAATCCTTTCGTTTTCTCTCGTAATTTCTCTTCTCGATTTTATCTTGTGAATTGATCGATTACTTATTTACGGTTACGTCTGAAGTTAATAATTTTCAATTTTAATGTTCCTTTTTTGTTGTTGATGTTTACTTGGCACGAACACGGTATATGTCAATTTTTTTTGCGAACAAATCCGACATGACACAATTGACACGACATGTGGAGATACAAATCAGACCTATTGTGGATTCGCATTTTTGGAAAGCTTTTGTTTCAGAAAGAAACCTAGTGGATAAATGTTTGGATTGTAGAGCGAATAGTACGATTATGTGGAGATCTGGTAGTCCGATAAATAAATTGGGGGGAATAGTAGAAAGAATTAGAGATAGAAAGCATAAAGATATGTTAGCTGAGAGAATTTGGTCGAAGATGCCGACAAAATTCTCTATTCTCTTGTGGAGGGTGAAATGGGATCATCTAAACACGTTCAGGAAATTAAGAAATTGGAGAGTATAAGTACCTCCTGCTTGCTTATTGTGTAATCTGGAAGATGAAACTAGGAGTCATCTTTTCTTTAACTGTTCTTATTCCAGATCTCTCTTAATTTCGTTGGCGGAACAGTTGGATTTCACTTTCTGGAAAATAATGAATATTCTAGTTCCTACCCAATCAAGTCCAGATATTAGATTGGAGGATCTGACGGAAGCAACACAAAAGATTACGCGCCACTCCCCCCTTTGGGGGTTAATATGGAATGCTATTGGATGCTTGTCGTGGCATATATGGACGGAAAGAAATAAAAGGTATAGGCAGCACATTAGTAGACCTCCTGAGGTAGTCCTTAAGGAGGTCATTAAAGACATCAGTCTCTCCTTTGATTCAGTGTATTACAAGAAGAGCCTGTTGTCACCCTTTGAAGATATCTATGATGGAAGTATGGGAGACCAACCTTCTGAGGCAGCGTATCTAGTTACTGTATAACTAGACTACATAGCTAATGGGAGAGAGTCAATGAGCATTTTGCTCATTTTTTTTTACTTCTATTTTTATTTCTATTCTCTATTTTGTAAACTTGGCATTAGCCTTATTCTAATGAAATTTAATTGCTTAAAAAAAAAAAAAAAAAAAAAAAATGACACGACATGATTGGATAATAAAAAAGGTTTTAATAAAATTTCTGAATAATAACATTTAAAATAATTTAAGTTCATTTAAAATACAAAATTATACGAGACCTTGTATTGGTGTCGCCGGTGAGGTACGTCCGACGGATGTCGTGAATTTCCCATCCTACGGTTGGGAATTTTAAGTCATGAGGTTCCGCGGATGATTTTGCCGCTTACACACATCACGACGCCTATCCCTTTGGCTACAAGCCATCTATGCATAGTGGCATGACGACATTGTGCACCGGTATGGGTTGTTTTGGTACGGCCGGTCAGAGTAATGTCACTTCTACTTCCGACATCGCGGAATCGCGGTTCAGTTCGCGCCTGGCGGAACCATCAAATCGCGTCCGGAAATCCCCATGTCCTTCTTGAAATCCGATCGAAAATATGTCGTTCTTGAAATCACACAGATAGTCAAGCAGTTGCCGATGTCGTTCTTGAAACCGATGTCGGACCTCACGACATCTCGGAATTGCGATTTGCACGCGATGGGTTCCGCGGAACGGGATTGCAGTTCCGTGAACTCGATTCCGTTCGCTATGGGTTCCCGAAACTGCAATCCCGTTCCGTGGAACTGCAATCCCTTTCAACTTCCGGTACCTCACTGCAATCCCGTAGTTCTCGAAACTTGATTAACCTATCCTCGCGATCCTGGCCGATTGTGTAACACAAAAAAAATACAGTACCTCACTGCAATCCCGTAGTTCTCGAAACTCGACTATGCAATTCCGTACCTCACCGACTACTATGCAATCCCGTACCTCACTGCAATCCCTTTCAAAAATCGTACTATGATACAGTACTAGGTATGGCGTGACGTCGAATCGGACACCCCATACCTGACACAATCGACCAACGGTGGAGCTTCATCTAACCAACGAACCTCTGTCGTTCCAAAAATGTTTCCAAATATTATATATCAAAACAGAAATATATTTCATAAATAAATAATTAAATAAATATATAATATTATATGTTTTGTCGTGTCATTAGAGATAACATTATTATAAACCTATCAACTGTCATGTTTTTTACTAGTTTTTATCAGTTTGTGTAACTAAATTATCAATTTAAATTAACAAGAAAACAATTCTCATGTGTTTCATAACAAATAATGACTTAGTCACCCACCTTCTTTTACCCTCTACTTGTCCACTACTCTCCTTCACAAAAATTACAATATACCCCACTAACGTTTACGGTCCACCATAAACGCACCACCTCCTTTTTTTTCCACAGTGAGACCGGATCTGATCTGCCGCTGTACTGCAGATTCGCCATCGTTTAATTTCGGATCTTTGGGGAATTCCAGGTTTCCAATCCATGCTCGATCTTCCCTGAGTTTCTCAGAATGGATTCTTTCCCTTCACATTCCGGTCGTCTCCCTGACGGTTCGTCATGGTACCGGGATCCAGCATCAATTACACGTACCTCGTCTTCCGCCGTCGTTGAATCCCTATCATTTGGTGGAAGTGGGAGCCAGAGTCTCGCTTCCATACTAAATAACCCCCAGGTCGACACGTCCTGGTCCGTCTGGTGGCCTTCTGCTGCCACGACTTACGCCTTTCCCGATCCTCCACCTGTGATAATCCCCGCAACTCCTCTTCCGATCATTTCGTCTTCTGACTTTCAGACGTATATTTCCTTGATCTCCGACTCATATTCCAAGTTCGAGGACGTGCGGAACCATGCCAGCAAGGAGAACGCGGATTCAGAGATCCGAGGACAGGGGGGAGCTCTGGTCGCGTGTCTGCGAGAGGTTCCTTCGTTGTTTTTCAAGGAAGATTTTGCATTGGAGGAAGGGGAGATGTTCCAGGCGGCATGTCCATTTTCACCCTTGGCTTCCGAGAACGTTGCATTGCAGGAGAAGCTGTCGCAGTACTTGGATGTAGTGGAAATGCATCTGGTGAAGGAGATATCTTTAAGGTCTAATTCGTTCTTTGAGGCACAGGGACAGCTACAGGGTTTGGACAGGGAGATCGTTGAGACATGTGCAAGAATTAGAGAGCTTAAAGAGATGATTAGAATACTTAATATGGATTTGGTGGATTCTGCTAAGGAGGTGCAGAGTCAGAATGCGACGAGGTGCAATCTTGTGGGTCTGCATCAGAAGCTTACTGTTATATTGTATGTCAGTCAAGCACTTTCAGCATTGAAACTGGTGGGTGTTCTAAACAGTTTACATTTTATAATTTATATGAGACATTTAGTTAGGCATTGGATTTTGTTTTGCTAAACTTTTCATAATTGGTTAAGGAACCAACATTTTTATTTTTAACGGGTTGTAGCACTTTTCTACCATGTAAATTTGTACATTTTCACCATGAAGAAAATATAAGTACGGAAATTTTACAGTTGCAGCCAAGGATGCATCTGTTTAACAAGGATACAAACAAGTGGGGAGATCAGGAATCAATACCTTACCATAGTTTTTTCCATTCATACTTATACAATCAATACAATGGAGGTTACATATTCAACTAATTTCTCATAAAGCCATCTAACTACATCACTAACAATATTAGAGTGAAAAATATAAGTATGAAAAATCGAAGTAACAACTTTTCATATCTGATTTTATATTTTGTAAAATAGAGTGAAAGTGATATTTCTATACTTAGTAGTTAGTAAATAATAATGATACCTATACTACATTCTAATATTCTATCCAATATTTTGTTCTTGACATTGGTAATTCTTCCATTCATTCCCTTTTACAAAAAAATCCACCATCTTATTTAACATCCCAGACTAATTTCTGATTGTTGGTTGTTTCTGCACATGGAATATCAATAGCTTGTGGCTTCAGCGGATTGTGCCAGTGCTCTTGATGTCATAGACGATCTTCAACATATGCTGGTAATTTTTCATCTTCTTTTTCTTCTTTTCACTCGTGTTTGATTTCAATTGATAAAACAAGATCTAAAAAAGAAATAAACAGATGACACTTAGCAGGCAAATTGGCAAAGTAAGTATTTCTCTCATTCTTAATTCTGTTACTTGAGTGCATAAGCCAATGATATTTATTATTTATACATTTCGTTTCATCTTTATCTTTATTTTTTTCATCATAATTATTTAGTAATAACTAATAAAATGAATGTCAACACACTCTAAGAGAAATAAGAGACTCAAACAGCACAAGGGAAGCAACACAAGGGAAGCTAGGAGACCGTTGTGGAACACAATTAAGAACATCCAACCTAATATCGTCTCCCACATATGGTTAGTGCTGGTTGATTTCAATGAAATAAGAACTCCAGAGGAAAGGAGAGGACCAGGGGCTGGGGTTTATACTCATGGAGAGCCTGTTGAATTCATCGAAGCTACCGACCTAGCAGAGTTAATCGAGGTCCCCTCAATAGGGGGGGAATTTACATGGAATAATAAGCAGGCAGGAGATAGGTTTGTACAATCCAGACTGGACAGAGCATTCTCGAATCAAGATTGGATTTCACTCTTTCCAGAGATAAGGGTAGAGTTTTGGAATGGCTCGCATAGTGACCATGTTGCAATGCTCATCTCAATTGCGCAAATGGCACAAAAACCAAAGCCTTTCAGATTGTTCGATTCATGGTTGAAGGAGCAAGAGTTCCTCGATCTAGCCAGGAGAGGACTAGCTAAACCAATCTGTGGCAATGGGCTATTGCCTACAACAAAAATTAAAAGAGGTCAAATTACTCACAAAGGAATGGGCGGCGGCCAAGGGTAGTGATGCAAAACAGATCACAACCACTAGGGAGGAACTCGATTCCTTGGTGAAGCAACTAAACACTAGCCCAATAGCCCCTTCTATCCAAGAAGAGGTCAAAAAGAAGCAGGAGGAGTTGGTCAATAAACTCAGAATAGAGGAGGCTAACCAAAAATAGAGGAGCAAGGTCAGTTGGTTTAGATTAGGAGACTCAAACACTAAGTTTTTTAGCCTTGCTACAAAGATAAGGAAGGCAAAGAACTCAACTCTGAAATTAATAAATGGAGAGGGTAGGGTAGTCATCTCAAGAGCCCAATTAGAAAAAAGGAGTGTGGATTACTTTAAGGATATCTACAAGAGTTCTCCCTTCCCAGATATACCATCTCCCGTTATTTTCCCTAGGATTGTATCTCAAGATATGAACACATGGTTGACTCAACAATCCAGAGAAGAGGAGGTTAAATCCACCTTGTTCGCATTTTAAATGGAGAAATCCCCAGGATCTGATGGTTTTACAGTGGGTTTCTTCAAAGTTCTCTGGCCAGAACTAAAGCAAACAGTCCTAACTTGTGTCAGACAGTTCTTCAATGGCAAACCCATATTGAAGTCAATTAATCACACATTTATCACTCTTATCCCAAAAAAACTCATAGCTACCGAACTATCGGACTTTAGGCCAATCTCCTGTGTCAACTTAATTTATAAACTTCTCACCAAAATCTTGGCTGACAGAATCTCCAAGGTCTCTTCCGAGTTAATATCTCCTCACCAAACAACTTTCATAGCAGGAAGAAACATCTCAGATAACACCATCTTGGCAGATGAGATGGTACATGGCTTCGGGAGAATCAGAACCCCAAAAGATGTTGTTGAAGTATAGATCTCAAAAAGGATTTTGATACAGTGAAATGGCAAGCAATCACACACACCCTTGACGCAATGGGATTCAGCCCTCTGTTGTGCAAATTGGTACATAACTGTATATCCACAGCCTCCTTCTCGGTACTGGTGGAGGGATCCCCCACTCCCCTCTTCACTAACTTTAGAGGAATCAGGCAGGGGGACCCATTGTCTCCTATCTTATTCGACCTGGTAATGGATAATCTTAGTAGATTAATAGAGAAAGAGATCAAAGATAAGAGGATGGATACTTATATCGTGAATGGAGCGGTTTCCATCTCGCACCTCATCTACACAGATGATGTGTTGATCTTCTCAAAAGCAAATCCCAAGTCTTTAGAAACAATCAAGAAAATCCTAGAGACTTTTTCCAAATTCTCAGGCCTCGAGATTAATCAGGAGAAGAGCTCGGCAACCTACTCAAAAGTATGCATGAATGACCATTATCTGCATAACATTCTCAACTTTCCAACTAAATCCCTCCCTATCAACTATCTTGGTCTCCCTATAATGGGAAGAAAGAAATCTCACGCGACATGTTGGAAGTTAATAAATCCAATAGAAAAAATGTTAGCCAGATGGAAAGGGAGATGTCTGTCTTACGCAGGTAGAACCCAATTAGTAAATTGGGTCTTACAAGGTAAGTTTCAATACTGGGCAAACGGAACCACACTGCCATGCACAGTTATTAAGAAGATCCAGAGCCTAGCTTACAATTTCATTTGGGACGGGAGAAGAGGGAGTAGTTGGGAAAAAATGACATTCCCAAAGAGCGAAGGCGGAATAGGGGTCAAGGATTTCTTTGCAACTAATGCTTCAGCTTTGGTTAAAAGAACAGAGAGGATGTGGAGTCCTAATAACTCCATACTAGCAGACTGGATAAAAATTAGGTACATCAAAGGAAGAAGCATTGGGGAGATAGAGTGTAGGCCTACTCTGGTCTCTCACATGTGGAAAACTATACTAGCTAATAAGGAAATAATAAGGAAATGCATAAACTGCTTGAGTAACTACAGGGTCACACGAATTGCCCCCTCCAAACACTCAGAAACATTAAGGCCCAAAGACATCTTACAAGAGATAAATCTAGGAATCTGGGCCAAAAAGCCTCCTAAATTCTCTATGTTGTTGTGGAGAATTAAGGTCAAGAGTCTGAACACTTTAACTAGACTGCAAAGCTGGAGACTCAACATTAATACGTCCTGCCCACTATGTGGAAATGAGGAAGAAACATTACAACACCTACACTAGATCCCTATTGCTAGAGACCACTAGCTGTCTTAATAATGCTGTTTGGACACTTAGTGGGCAAAATCCCCCATCTCCCGCAATAGATATTAGGATAGGAGATATTATGGAAACAATACAAAAATTCACCCATAAGTCCAGTTGTTGGGGGGTACACTGGACTATGCTAGCATCTCTTTCCTGGCACATATGGTGCGAAAGGAACAGGAGATTAAAACAACACACCCTAAGGCCCCCAGAAATTGTCAGCAGAGAAATTATAAAGGATGCGAGCATTGCATATGATTCTACATCCTATAAGAAGCACAATCTTTCACAGATTGAAATACAAGCTATACGCTCATGAGAGTCTAACCTCTTGAGGCTTCAGTCCTTGGGCAGTTAGTCAGGGTCATATCTGCATAAGAGATAGACAATGTTTTTACATTTACTGTATTTGCATTTCCCTATATTATTCTGTAATCTTGGGCTTTGCCCAACCTTTTTTTCAGTAATGAAAGTTTTAATTTTTCAAAAAAGAAAAGAAAAAAGAGACTCAAACAACAAACTCTAAGACCTTCAGAAGTGATCAACAAAAAAACTCTTAAGGATGTTAGCATATTCTTTAATGTTGTCACCCACAAGAAACTCAATCACCCAGAGATTGATAAAGATGCTCTGAAAGTATGGGAGTCTGAAACTCAATCTCTTAATCTATAATAATTTGGGATAGAACCCTTTCATTTTTATTTTTAATTAAATTTTACCATTATCAAAAAAAGAATAAAATAAAAGACTGTCCAAATTCCCCATTTTATTTTGTGTTTTCTAGTCTGAATCATTTAAACGTATGTATTTACATGAATATACATTTTTTGTCGATTAATGTCCATAAAATTTATGTTATTTTATTCCCAATATCTATTTAATTGGGAAATGCCCAAACTATTTCATTTATGAAGAATTTAACTTTATCAAACAACAACAACAAAATGTTACAGCAAAAGACAAGTTCAATTATAGAAGCAAAAATCATGATGTCAGTGAATGTTATCTGAATATGTATAATTGCCTTTCAAATTGAAATTGTTTTTATTTCACAGGATTGTGAGGAACTAACCGGGTTGCACTGCTTTCGTCATCTACGAGATCACTTGACGGAATCGTTGAATTCAATTCACAGGTACAATGAGTCATCTTAGTTTTTTTTTGCAAGAAGTAAAGATTCTTATTAGGGTTTGGGTTAGGTATAAAAGATATGGGAGATAGGCAGAGAACCCATCAACACTTTCCTATCTAGCTCAGTACTTGGTGATCTAGTAACTAAGTGCTCTGCCTTAGGAGGTTGGCATCCCAAACCTGCATTGTAGTTTTCTCCAATTTTGAGCCACATCTCTTCCTAAAGGTCTCTTGAGTCTTGCCTGAAAGAAAGGCTTGTATATTTTATAATCTTACGAAATAGAATTTTCTGGAGTTTGTAGGGTATGCCAAGCAAAGCTTCCCAAGGCATTCCAGTGCAGGCCTCATGTAGGGGAATGATAAGTTAATTTCTGATAAGCTTTAGTGATATCTCGAAGCATGATATCTAGGTGGGTTAGGGTAGGCAATTCGAAAATTTCCAGACTGCATGGTTTAAGTGCTCAATAACCTTTAGGAGTACTGGAGGAGTATTCTTGATTATTTACAATTGAAAAACAGTGGCTAATGGAGACTCATTATCCTTCTCAAAGAAGAGACACAAGGTCTGGACATGCATTCTCCGTGTACACTGCACAATGGGAGTGTTGACCTGCCTTGCCTTCTCCAGAGAAAAATGGAGAATTTTGTGGGTATGTGTGTCGTATGACCATATTTCCACTGCCTGTGCAACCTTGATCCCTTTTGTTTTAATGGTTTCATTAATAGATTCAAGGCTTCTTTTATTGCAAGTGATCGAATATCACTAACCAATCAGATCAGTAACTTCTGATCCGATCCGATCTACCTTTAGATCGCAATCAATAAACACCAAATAGAAAATGAACGGAACAGTAAATCATAGCTGGTGTTCAGACCTGGATTTCATCTACCAGAGAAGCAAGAAAGAAAAATAAGAATAAGGTTAATAGTGGTTCCACCCAAAATGGTGTACATCCACTGTAGTGTTTGTATTGGTGGTGGCTACCCTATTATAGGAATGCAATGATGATACAAGTTTCAGTTCCATTAATATTTTGGATTAGGTAATTATACTCTACATTACCATTTCACATTTCAGTTTCACCATTTAATGCTAACGGCATGCAAATCATCTTACCTTCATGGTCAAATTAACCATAGCTAGTCATATTCAGAAGACCAGTTGGTAGATCATCTTATCAAGCTAAGGAGCTGTCCTTTTAATTCAAATGGGAAATTAGCAGAAAATCCTCTGACTACATCATTAACATCTCTGTCTCTCTGTTTACCTGAATGTTGACAAACCTATTATTTGATGTTGAAATAGTGTTTACGTATGATAGGAAAAGAACTCGAAGGAGATGTTGCTTGAGTGTGAATCATAGGAGTGTGAATCTAAACTTTGACCCAACCATGGAGTTTTCACCATATATCAGGCTTGTGGTAAAAAAACTGCTTTAAATCTGCACGTAGTTTAAAAAGAGATAAAGACATGTTAGCTGAGGGAATTTGGTCGAAGATGCCGACAAAATTCTCTATTTTCTTGTGGAGGGTGAAATGGGATCATCTAAATACGTTCAGGAAATTAAGAAATTGGAGAGTACAAGTACCTCCTGCTTGCTTATTGTGTAATCTGGAAGATGAAACTAGGAGTCATCTTTTCTTTAACTGTTCTTATTCCAGATCTCTCTTAATTTCGTTGGCGGAACAGCTGGATTTCGCTTTCTGGAAAATAATGAATATTCCAGTTCCTACCCAATCAAGTCCAGATATTAGATTGTGGGATCTGAC
>LFYR01000122.1:0-11439 GCA_001185155.1 Zostera marina | reverse complement strand
TAGATCCAGGTCCATTTTGTCGCTTTGGCCTTAATAGATCCAGGTCCATTTTGTCGCTTTGGTCTTAATGGACAAAGAATTATTTTGTCGCTTCGGCCTCAATAATTCTTCTATCTTATCGCTTTCGCCTTGATAGACTTGGAGATCATTTTGTCGCTTTGGCCTTAATGATATCGACCCACCTTGTCGCTTTGGCCTCGGTGGGGTAACCGTCGTTGCAGACATAAAGTCGCTCTTGACCAGGGTAGACTATAAACATCAGTTTTGATAGTGAACTAGATTCTGTCGCTTCAGCCAGAATCCACACATTCTGTCGCTTCGGCCAAAATCAGATTCTAATTGTGAATCCACGCATATTGTCGCTTCGGCCAAAATCAGGCTCTGATAGTGAGTCAGTTCATTTTGTCGCTTTGGCCTTAATGGACGGGAATTATTTTGTCGCTTTGGCCTTAATAATTCCCTCTCATCTTGTCGCTTTGCCCTTGATGATGACACAGCAAAAGTCGCTCCTAATCAGAGTTGGACTATAAACACGTAGTTCCGTTGGCCTGGACCTAGATTCTGATAGTGAATCAATCCATCTGATAGTGCATGGATAACGGAGTCATTGTGTCGCTGTGGCCACAATGATTCGATCCCATCTTGTCGCTTTGGTCTTGATGCAGATCACCTTGCTTGGGGGGGATACTGGCGATACACGCATGTTTCTTGTGCTCTCTTCAGGGGGGAGTACTAGTGAGACATGCCTGATTACGTCAGTCACTCCCAACAACGCCCCTCAATAAGAACTAGGGTTTCAGTCGGCTATTCCTAGTACTAGAATCGGCGACTGTTTGAAGGGCGTTGTTGGGAGTGACTGACGTAATCAGGCATGTCTCACCAGTACTCCCCCCTGAAGAGAGCACAAGAAACATACGTGGACAGCCAGTATCCCCCCCCCAAGCAAGGTGATCTGCATCAAGGCTAAAGCGACAAGATGGGATCGAGTCATTGCGCTCACAGCGACACAAAGACTTCGCATGATCCATGCACTATCAGAATGATTGATTCACTATCAGAATCTAATTCCAGGGCAACGGAACTATGTGTTTATAGTCCTACTCTGATTAGGAGCGACTTTTGCTGTGGATTCTGGCCGAAGCGACAGAATGCGTGGATTCACTATCAGAATCTGATTCTGGCCGAAGCGACAGAATGCGTGGGTTCTGGCCGAAGCGACAGAACGCGTGGATTATGGCTAAAGCGACAGAATGCGTGGATTCACTATCAGAATCTAGTTCACTATCAGAACTGATGTTTATAGTCCACCCTGATCAAGAGCGATTTTACGTCCGCAACGACGGTTACCACATAGGCCAAAGCGCAAGATGGTTCGAGATCATTAAGGCCAAAACGACAAAATGATCTCCAAGTGTATCAAGGCCGAAGCGACAAGATAGAAGAATTATTGAAGCCAAAGCGATAAAATAATTCTTGGTCCATTAAGGCCAAAGCGACAAAATGGATTGACTCACTATCAGAGTCTGGTTCACTATTAGAATCTTTCCTGCAAAAAAGAAAACATCCTGCAAAACAACTAGATCAGTCCAAAACGCATATTTTATTTACTAATTGAACTTACCGTGCGATTTTACCTTCCTTGACGCCTCTCCTTTGCTCAAATTGATCCTTGGTAAATCTGGCTGAAGCGACAGATCTTACCGTGCTCAATTTTTGACGACTTCTGCCGAAGCGACAGAAGTGTCGGGAGAGGTTGTGATACTCCCCCCGAAATTTGACGACTTCTGACCGAAGCGACAGAAGTGTCGGGAGAGTTTGTGATACTCCCCCTCGAAATGTGACGACTTCTGTCCGAAGTGACAGAAGTGTCGGGAGAGTTTGTGATACTCCTCCTCGAAATATGACGACTTATGTCCAAGCTTGTGATACCCCCCCCACGAAAGTCGTGTCATTGTGACACATAACTTTTGGAATGAGTAGTTTTCCGAAATATTTGATTTTGATTGTCAATGAGCTATCTTTTGTTTTTTCTTTCATATGAATTACCCTTTAAATTGTAACTAAGGCCCGAAACTAGATTCACAAGTCGTAATTTAGCCACTCTGGACGTACATTAGACTTTGCTAACCCTATTGCTAGCCACTCTGGGCGTAGACTTGGTCGTACGAATCGTAGCTCAACCTACGGTTAAATTTGCGGATAATTTATACTTCCAGATTAACGTAGAGTACGTAAAAGATAACGCGAATGACAAATCCGAAGAAGGATGCAAATATTTCAAACTTGAGGGTTCACTACAAAAAAACAACGTATTTCTGGCGGCAACTTCCTAGCGGCCTGGCCGCCGGAAGTTTGGACCAGCGGCCAGGCCGTCGGAAAATAACACTAGTCCGCCGATACAATTTTCCCTGCTTAAATGTGAGAAATGAGCCGGCGGCCGGGGCCTTTTTTTTGTTAAGTTTCCGCGGCCTGGCCGCCGGCTCAAATTTTCCCGGCTTAAATGTAAGAAATTATACTAATTGTATTTCAACTAATTGTGCCAAGTCAGTAGTTTGTATAAATTATAATAGCCCTCCATGGCTTTGTATCCATCCTTTCACCTGATCTAATTCTTTCCTCAGGATACCTGCAGTTAAAAAACATTAAATATATCCTAAATATTTAAACTTAACCCATTTCCAAAAGGTTATTGATTGAATTTGGATAAATAATCAAATTCAGATATCCAAATATAAATCCATTTCAAATAATTATAGGTGGATATATGTCATATGTGAATGAATTCTTTTTAAATAATATCCAAATCTTATTTGAACAGTCCTGAATTTTAATTTGAAGTTGGATATCAGAATAACATTTATAACCTTAGTTTCCATATATATCAGAAAAACATTAAATATATCCAAAATATTTGAACTTACTCCCCCTCCTTGAGGCCGGGGAGGGTATTTATATACTTTGCCCCATCCTTTGAAACCAAAATACTTATGTTCAGGTTCCTGATTTTGATGCTGTTTTGATGGCTGCCACTATGGCACATGCCCAAATATATATTTTTAGTTTGTAGATATACATTGTAGTGTATATGACTCGATATGTAGAGTCTTTTTGTTCCAAAAAAAAGTTGTCTTAAAATTAATACCTTTGTATTTCAAATTAATACATTGTAGTTTGCTTGAATATATATTCATGACATTTTAAAATGGATGCATTTTATATCACATTTAGTTTTCAGACCCATCTCTGTATTTCAAATTAGGGATGGATTTTAGCTTGAATATATATTATTGTTATAGAAAAATAGGCTAATTAATACTCACTTTCAACTGAATTGTGCTTAACCAGACCATTTGAAAGATCCTACTGATCCTATTTGGAGTTTTCTTTTAAAAAGACCCCAAAGAGATTTCTTTAATCTTGATGATGATGTTGAATGAAAATTCAGAATTCATTTTTTTTATAATTGTTGAATGATGATTGTTCAAAACTCAGAATTCTTTTTTTAATGATTATTGAGAGATTTGTTTAATCTTGATGATGTTTAAATTTGCTTTGATTTAGAGTTAATGGTAGCCAATAGATAGATTGGCGAATAGATAAAATCTGATTTTAAAATAAAATGATCGAGATCTGAAATATCATTCCAGATCTTTTCCCAGCTTGTTTGTATTCAAAATTTGTGTAATGTTCTACGATCGATCTATGCTTTATGTTCTAATTGAATGTCTTTATTTTATTTAGATTTATTGGTTTGTATTAGTTTTTTCGGTTTTTATGGTGGTCGGGACTCAAGGTCAGAATGATCATTCTGATAATCCTTCCGATGATCAGTATTCTGATGATCCTTCCGATGATCAGTATTCTGATGATCATTCCGATGATCACTATTCTGATCATCATGATGTGGATATGAACACGACTGAGTGTTCAAAGAAAAAAACAATAGAAACGATAAAGCAATCGTCACATTCGAAGACGATGAAATTGTCTACGATAAAGCCGCAGAAAAATTAAAAAAGAAAATGAATATGGTTACAAATGATTTTAAATTACTACCGATAGACGTACCATGGAATCAACAAGATGAGGCAAAGACAAAAAAAGCAATAGAAACGATACAGGTTAATTATTAATTTTAATTATTATTTATAATTAATTATTAGTTAATATTTATTAATTTTCTTATTCTTGATCGAACAGAAAGAGTTTCATTTATCGGTACGAACAAGGCTTATCGATATATCAATGAGACGTTAAATAAATTATGGAGAAGTGTTTATAATGCTTTACTAACGAAGTATGATAACAAAAATTTATCAATCGACGAGGTCATGGAGACTTTACCTTATTACGTTATCAAAGATCAATTTCGGAATAAGCTGATCGAGAAAAGATCAGAGAGAGGAATGGTACGTATTAACTTTTAATTATTTAATACAATAAAATTTTCAATTAACTTTAATATATCTCTTTCGTGATTGCAGTTCATTTCTGAAATAAATAGAAACAATCGGAAGAAACAAACTAATCACAGTTTGAGTTCTAAAAGTCTATCAAAAAGAAATTACGAAGGGGTAATTACTAAAAAGATTTTAATACTTTCAATTTATGTTATAAATATTTTTTATTTTTAATTATAATATTGCAGAAACAAAAAGGAAAAACAAATGTGTTGGCAGCTTATCCAAAAGACAAACGAGTGGTACATGATATGTTTAATTAATTAATAACATGTTATTATTTTTTTCTTAAATATTTTGATTTTTTTTATAGGACAAAATGTTCAAATGGTTGAAAAGTGAAGAAGCTATAAGAATGACAGAACAAGAATCGATATCCGAAAAGGTTATTATTTAATTTCTTATTTCAATATAATTAATTAATCGATTTTTAATTATTTTAATAAATAGTCATTTATTTTGTTTAATTAGGATTTGTTCAAGTATGCTATAACTAAACATATCGGAAAAAGCACAAAGAGTAGTCGCACAATAGGAACAACTGGTTCGTCATTAAGCAAACAAACAACACATCGTATGAATGTCGACAGTACATCGTATGATAAAGGAAAAGCGTCTGTAACCGATAATGTAAGTATTTAATCAATTTATATATTTTCGTTTTATTTTATTTAGAAATAAAATAACGATATTTTCATTATATTTAAATTTTCATTTATAGGTTGATGATATAGTGGAGAATGCGATGACTCGTCAAATGGAACTTTTCAAAAAATATACTAGCGCTCTTCAAGCTCAAAATCCGAACATGCACATATCGGATTTTCCATCATATGGAGCGTTAATGTCACGACCACCAGTGCAGCAGTCTCCTCCTCAACAAATGATTGAACCAGAGGAGCAAACTCGTGGACAATCAATCAATATTTTCTCAACAAATATTGAGTTATCAAACTCAAAGTTAATATTTAAAAACGCTTGTTCAAAAAAGAAAAAGAAGGACAATCAACAAAATAGAGATTAGTATAGTTAGCGACTTAATTCATCAAAAAAACTTTTTATTTTGTTTTGTCGCAACTTATTTTAAATATTATCGACTATTTCAATCTCAATTAAAATTTTATAATCAATTTTATTTTTATTTTCATTTAATATAATTTCTAATAAATAATAAATTAATTAAATAAATAATAATAATTAATTACAAAAAAAAATTCAAATAAATAATCAATAGGTTCCGGCGGCCTGGCCGCCAATAATTTAAATTCAAACCAGCATTTCACTTGCGGCCAGGCCGCTGGCTATTTCGATCAATAATCGGATTACAAAACATATTGCCGGCGGCCTGGCCGCCAGGAAATTACTAAGCTGTCGACATTAGTTCTGACGATGACATACCGGCGGCCTAGCCGCCAGAAATACGTTGATTTTTTGTAGTGATTACGTTTGTAATTTCCAATTATAACTTAAGTTTGAACCCTGATGCTGGAGAGAGCTTGTGATACTCTCTCTTGAAACGTGACGACTTCTGGCCGAAGCGACAGAAGTGTTGGAGAGAGCTTGTGATACTCCCTCCTAAAGATGTGTTGTTGTTTACCCTGAGTCGACGACTGGGTGCCCCGATCGTCGACTCCTAAGTTTTGGGTAACTGTGAGGGTTGTTTTGAAATTTTCCCTCTTGAGTCAGCAACTCCCTCTGGGAATTGTCGACTCTTGATTGTGGAATGTAGGGTCTCTCAGAAGATCCTTGGATATATTTGGAGAATTTTTGCAAATTTCTAGGGGGGTTTTGCAATTTTCCCAAGGGCTATAAATAGTGGTGAGAGCTTCACACTCCACTTTTCCCCAATTTAAATTTTGACGACTTCTGGCTGAAGCGACAGAAGTGTCGGGAGAGCTTGTAATACTCCCCCTCTTGAAATGTTTTGATATTTTTGTAATTTTTTGGAACTCAATTTAATCAATTAATTTGCTTTTTTGATTAATTGTTTATTTAATTTATTTTTTGAATTGTAACTAAG
The DNA here is from genome assembly GCA_001185155.1 of Zostera marina. NCBI lineage: Eukaryota > Viridiplantae > Streptophyta > Magnoliopsida > Alismatales > Zosteraceae > Zostera > Zostera marina. The sequence goes on along the minus strand of LFYR01000122.1, from coordinate 4,959 downwards.
ACCCGAAACTAAATTCACAAGTCGTAATTTAACCACTCTGGACGTAAATTAGACTATGCTAACCCTATTGCTAGCCACTCTGGGCGTAGGCTTGGTCGTACGAATCGTAGCTCAGTCTACGGCTAAACTCGCGAAATAAATTAAACTTCACAACTAATCAAGACTCGCAAAACTAAGTGACGTAATAAGTTGGAGATACAAAAATTATCGGGAATAGGACTTAGAATTTTTTGAGAACCTAAGACTCTAGATTTCATTCCCTAATGTGTAGTTGAACTCTGGCCGTAACGACAAAGTAACTTTTTACCCTCATCAAGGCCATAGAGACAAGATGGGGTTGAATCGTATAGCGATAAAATGATTTTTTATCTATTAAGGCCTTAGCGACAGAATAGATTTTCGTATGTGGGTACTTAGAACCTCTTGGGGTAAGGTTCATTTCTACTCAGAACATGATTTTGTGACCATTACTTAGACTCGTGGGTCGTAAGCTAGGTCTGAGCAATGAGTATCATCCAGCCAAAGCGATAGATGATATATGAGGTTGAAGAGACGGACATCATCCAGCTGAAGCGATGGATGATTGATCCGTCTGAAGCGATGGGTGATTATTCTAAATATTATATTGCATACATATCTCTATGGATTAAAGAGAGATTTATTTACAATAATATCGCTATTGAGAATACATAAGAATAGTATGAGCGACAAACAAAAGAATCAACATGTTTTGGTCGCTGGTGGCCGCTGACAGAAACATAGCCTGCATGGTTACTCTGGCCAATCCTATCTTCTAACAGGTGATAGTTCCTCACTACTAGCGTGATGCACTTGATTGCGAGTGTGAACTGTGGCTCTGGTTTCCATCACTGTCATAGGATTGAGAGCGTGGGCTATGGTCATAACTGTTACTGGGCTGCATGAGAGTGTGAGCTATGGCTTTCGTGGTCATAACTGTTACCAGACTGAGAGTATGAGTTATGACTTTGGTGGTCATAACTGCTGATGAGAAGCTCCTCTCTGTATCGAGGAGGACTAGTCGAGGTCTCAGACTGGGAACTTGTATCATCGTATGTATCTTCTTTAGCATAGAGAGGTTTTTTTCGGCTGGGCGGCTCGACTCCTTCCAGCTTATTATTGTTCTCCTCTTCTATCTCAATGAACGATTGAGCTCATTGGAAGAGATCGGGTAGGGTCTACACTTTATGGAGCGTAAGATTTTGGGCCAAAGAGGAGTAGGGTACTAGCCCATTCATGTACCCCGCTATGGCCAGACTCGGGATTAGGTCGTTCACTTCTGTTATCATCGAAGTAAACTTAATCGTGTAATCCCTTAAAGACAGTATGTTCTGTCGTAATGCCAGCAGTGCGTTGGCACTGTATTTTATTCTGATCATCCCTACATGTTGGACGATGAACTTCGAAGAGAGGTCCACGAAGCTAGAGACCAAGCCAGCTGGCATACCAGAGAACCACCGATAAGCGCTGCCTTTGAGGGTGTTGGGAAATGCCCGACACAACAGTCTGTTATCGGTGGTCTGCGGCTCCAAGACACTAAGGTAGAGGTTGACGTGATCTTTTGGATCACTCGAACCGTCATACGCTTCTGTCTTGGGTACCCGCCAGGTTGGTGGAAAAGATTCTTTCAAAAGGTCCTTGTAAAAAGGAGCGATTTTGATTCTCAATAACTTGATCGGACTGCTGGCGACCGGATTGTCGGCCAGCTTCCGACAGAGATCTTCCACGATCTTTGTTGTAAAAGTCCTGTCAGTGCGACTCTTTCTAGGTCCAGCCTTTGCTTTAGGAGGCACTGAAGATTTCCTCTTTTTCTCCGCAGATGGAGAATAGTAAGACCCAGGTTCACCCGCTCCTTCGCAGATGATGGTCTTGCTGCCCCTCGCTTTCTCGAGGTTGCTAACTCTTTTTTCTATGGAATCCATAAAGTTAATCAACCTCTTTTCTAGCGCAGGAGTTAGGTTCTCTCCTCCATTTGGTGGGAGTGATGAGGGCAACTCATGTGCCGACAGTGGTGTATTGGAGGTTGGTATGCTACGGGAACCAACCCTCCTACCAGAAGCTCCTACTTCAGCAGCAATAGCGAGATCTTTCTTTTTATGATCCTTAGTAAAAGGAACCATAAATGAGATGGTTGCTTCTATTGGGTCGAAGCAACAGATTACGAGTGGAAGTTCTTCCGAAGTATCAGAAGCTATGGGTGGGTACCTGGCCCCCGGGTGCCACAAAACAGAAAAAAATTTGTATAATATTTCTTTGTAGTTTTGTGTCCCTCTTGACCAGTATTACTAGTCCCCAAAGTTTGAAATTAGCAAAAAAAATTTGCAATTTTTCTGCAGAAAATCGTGCCGCCGGAGGTCGTTTTTGGGATGCCTGTTTAGACCTGTCCCAAAAAAGATTCCTTGCACTGTTGGGAAATTCTGCTTTTTTGTAATCGTAGAGAAAACATTTTTCACGTGATTTGTGGTCGTAGAATCCCAAAATCAGATCTGGGTATTCCGGAGGTGGACCGACAGATTCACTGGAAGTGAAAAAAGGCGAAAAGCCCCATACCGAAACGACGAGGCGAATCCAGCCAAAGCAATAGATTCTCGTTTTGGTCAAAGAGTTGGGCTATGAGTGGTCTTATTCATCCAAAGCGATGAATGAAGACGATGACCGAATCGACAATTTAAGTGTGGGAATCGTCGACTCAGTGTTGGAATCAACGATTCAGTTGGGAATCGTCGATTCAGTTGGGAATCGTCGATTCAGTTGGGAATCGTCGATTCAGTTGGGAATCGTCGATTCGAGTGGGAAACGACGATTCAGATGAGGATAGGCGATTTTCTATGAAAAATCCAACCTATATGAAAGTGAAAGTATCAGAGTAAAAGGTATTGACAACACTTGCTCAAAAAGCTAAATGAATCGGCGACTCCCTAGTTGGAATCGGCGATTTAACTTATGGCCTTTTTTGAACCAAGCCATGGACAGCACTCTTAGCTAAGAGAATAATACGGAATCGGCGACTCACTAGGTGGAGTCAGTGATTGCCTGTATGAATCGACGATTCCTTGACACAAAGTCAGCAATTCACCCTAAGGGAATCGAGCCGAACTTTGCGAACAAAAATTTCGCGATTACGACGGGATATCGTAGTTCGATAATCCCACAAACGGCGCCAGCTGATGATGCACGAAATCTGCTACCAGTAGGTTCGTGGGGTTGCGAGGAGGGCCAGAGGCTTTGGAGTCCACGAAGCGCGCTCTACGTCAATGTACCTGCAGAAGTGGAGGGGAGTCGGCAACTCAGGTATGGGAGTCGGCGACTCGGGCTTCTTAATTTGCTCTGGTTGGGGTCTGTCAAGTGGGAATGACTTGGGAGTGGAGGACCCCCAAGGACCCCTTTTATAGGGTCCTGAGAGCGTTTCCCCATTCATTAGCGTGGGGCCCACTCCATCATGGTGCCCAATTAAGGGTGCCATAATGACGTGGGCCCTCCCAAGTAACGGCTGGAAATCGGCGACTCAGGTATGGGAGTCGTCGATTCAGAGGTGGAGTCGCCGACTCCCTTGTGGTCAGGTCCTCAGACTACTAGACCCGAGTGCCCTGTTTGGAGTCGGCGATGCACCTTTGGAATCGGCGACTTGGTAGTCCCAGTCGGCGATTCCCAGGTGTTGCCTTGAGTACTTGACGTAGACACTTCCTCCGCATTGTGGATCTCTCTGGGGGTCCGGCATAAAGCGACGGAACCCTAGTCCTTGTTGAAGGGCGTTGCTGGGAGTGACTGACGTAATCAGGCATGTCTCACCAGTACTCCCCCCTGAAGAGAGCACAAGAAACATGCGTGTACCGCCACCCCCCTTCTCTTTGTTTCGTCGTTCCTGACTCGCACTTGCCGTGGGGGATCGGGCGTTTACCCCCCCTTTCGACACTTAGAGTTTTTTTCCTTTTTTCGCAATGTATCGCTTTCGCGTTCTTACTTATTGCGCGTTTCCCTTCGAGGGGCGGCCTGGGCCGCCCGAACGTTCCCGCTCGGTCTTCTGACATTGGGAACCTTCGGCTGGCCTTTTCGACGGGCCCCCCTTTTTTTATTTCGTCGCTCTTATTCTGGCATCGCGCGCATTTCGAGTACGGGGGCACTCGTCTAATCACGCTACTCTGGGGCCGGGCTTTTTTAGGAGCTGAAAAAAGAGGCGTAGGCGATCCGCCGTTCTTGGCCGGAACCTACTCGGAGCCGCTACCTTTCCGTTCGGCATCTAGACCTCCTATATCGTCCACGGTGGGGTCATGGCCATGAAGGCCTTGACCTTCTCTTCCCTCAGCTTGATCTCCTCTGGCGTATTTGGAAACCCAGGAAATGCCCTTCCTTCACCCCGAACACGCATTTCTTCGCCTTCAGTTTTAATCCTGCCCGGCCTTCTGATGTTGGCGAATGTCTCTTCTAGGTCGGCCAGGTGTGTCCCGGTTTCCTTCGATCGGACGAGTATGTCGTCCACGTATACTTCTGCGTTCCTGCCTATCTGCTCCCCGAATACCTTGTCCCTTAGCCTCTGGAAGGTAACCCCCGTATTTCTCAAGCCGAACGACATTACCTTGAAGCAGAACGTGCCCATCTCCGTGATGAAAGACGTCTTCTCATCGTCCCCCCTTGTTATGGGCACTTAGTTGTAGCACGAGTGTGCGTCCATGAAACCTAGCAGTTCGCACCCGGAGCTCTGGTCCACCAGCCGGTCCACTGACGGTAACGGGTAGCTATCCTTGGGACATGCTTGGTTGAGGTTCGTGATGTCGACGCACATCCTCCACCCTGCGTCCACCTTTATACCATTACCACGTTAGACAATCACGCTGGGTAGCGCACCGGGCAAATGAAACTTGCTCGGAGGACTTTTTCCATTTCCGCTTCTGCTGCGTCCCTTTTCTCTACCCTGAGCGGACGCAGCTTCTGTCTAACCGGGCT
>LFYR01000129.1:453224-527537 GCA_001185155.1 Zostera marina | reverse complement strand
TAGTATTCCTCCGGGCCCCTAGTGTCCCTCTGCGCGCCTGAATGTGTATATTACCGCTAGGAGAACATTATCAGAAATAATTCTACCCTTTGTGAAAGCTTCCTGATTGTCTGAGAGTAACTCTGGGGTCACAAGCCCAATCCTATTAGCCAGTAACTTAGATATGATCTTATAAATTGTGTTTACCTCACAGATGGGTCTATAATCTCGAATATGCGAAGCCTCTGAAAATTTAGGAATAATAGTAATGAATGTATTAATGATGTGCTTTAAGGAACCTCGTCCGTCGAAGAAGTCCTCTATAAGCCCCATCACATCTCTCTTAATGATTCCCCAATATCGTTTGAAAAATCCCGCCGTAAACCCATCGGGTCCTGGGGCTTTTTCTTGACACAAAACTAAAGATTACTTCCCACACCTCCTTCTCCACTAGCCACTGCGTCATCCAATGATTCATGCATCTCCTCTTCCACTAATTTCGGAAACCATCTCAAAGGTTTGTCAGTGCTACTGTTCAAAGGTTGTCTTTCACGAAACAATTCTTTAAAATAAGCGACTCCTTCCTCCTCCAATTGGTCTCTTGTTACTAGTGGATTCCCCTGATCATCTAATTAAGTTGCACAACATAGAATTCATTAGGCTCCGGTCCTTGGGTTTTTGGCTAAAAAATAGTAGGGGGTATATTTTAGGCACATGAAGTAAAGTTGGTGGCTAGAAATGAGATTGATTAAAAAAAATCCGAGCTTAAACTGGTCTCAATATATCTATCTATGTTTGGACCACATTCCTATTAATAATTAATCAGAGATCGAATTGACCACAAAAAATAAACATTGCTATATTTCATCCACATGTCTTAAATTAACGTGCTTGATTTGAAAGTGTAAAAAATTCATGCTAATTTAACTTATCAGTTAATGCTCATCATTGTGATCACGGTATTTCTTATGATCATTCATTTCTTCAAAAATATCTTATCTTATCTCTTATCGTAGAGAAATAGAAACAAATCATTTGGGTTAGTTGGAAATTTATGCATAAATCGGGTCAAGATAATTCAAATCGAATTTATGCATATGGATTAATTAATATTGAAAATTTGTAAACTTTTATTTTTCTGCCTTTTTGGTTGGCAACTATATTTATAAGGGAGGCACAATAAAGAAAGATCCATGTGTCGAATTGCACGAAGTTCAATAATCAAGATAGATTGATCAATATAATCTTTTTTTTCTTCTTCTATTCTTATAAATGAATTTAAAACTGATTATTTATTCTTATAATTCAAACAATTGCTTCAATAATTTCATTATTTGTCTTCTTTTGTGATTATAGAGTATATACGAAACTAACCCTGAATTTTAAATAACATTTATCAAAATATATTGATCAATATAATCTTTTATTTTTTCATTGTATCATTAATTACCAAAAGCATATACAGGAAGGAGAAAACGTTAATCACGTAATCAGCAATGAAGGATTTGGGGTTTGAGATGGAACATAACACTACCAATTAATGAAAGGGAGATAATATTTAGTAGCAAATTTCGTTTACATCTCTCTAACCAGATAACAACAAAACATAATTATGACAGAATTTATGCACATGTTAAAATAATATATATATATATATATATATATATATATATATATATATTCAGGTCAACATAATTCAAATCGAATTTATGCATATGGAATTAATATTGAAAACTTGTAAACTTTTATTTTTCAGACTTTTTGGTTGGCAACTATAAATAACATATAACATTATTTTATTTTTCCATCTTTCTCTTCGCTTCTTCGTCAATCTCTCACTCAGGTATTTTATTATCTTTGTCATCCAAAATTAATTCATTTTTTTCATTTTATGACTTTGAAATATAAATATTAACGTGGTATTTCTTATGATCATTCATTTCTTCGACAATATCTTATCTTATCTAGCTCTTGACATATATACACACCTTTATTCCATTTATATTCATCCATATCTCGCTTCTGCATTTATTTGTCACTCACTGAGATATTTTATTATCTTGGTCATTGAAAATTGTTTCTTTTCTTCATTTCCAGTCTTCAAGGCATTTTATAGATTTAGTTATTGTATATATTTCTCCAAAAAAATCAAATCAAGATCTGTCAATAACCTTGTTTGGGTTTCATAAGAAATTGTTTCTAAATCCAATCATGAAAAATTCCTAAATTCTAATCAAGATCTGTCATTGACTTCTTTTCGATTTCATAAAATTAGTTCTGATTGTTATAAACTTAAGATCTATTGTTTTCACAGGGTACATATACTTGATTGAAAATCTCAACGATGATGAAGGTCACAGAATTAGGTGTGAAGGTCATTGGGAGACAATCGAGTCCATTTGTCATACGGATCAAAATAGCCCTGAATATAAAAGGTATTCTTTATGAGTTTGTGGATGAGGACATCATTGGAAATCAGGGAGGGATTTCATCTGACGTTGTCTTTATCCACGCTGGTAACGAAATAACTGAGCCTTACGAGATAGTCCAGTATATCGATGAAACATGGAAGACTGTAGATACACCATCCATCTTGCCCACGGACATGTACGATTCTATTGTTCAAACATTCTGGGTTAAATTTATCGACAATAAGGTATGTCATGCAAATATATTGTTTCGCTTTTTATTACTCTTCTTATTGAATGAAGTTAAGTTTGAAACCGAACTTACAATATAATTCCAATCTTTCTCAAATAAATATTTTAATTTCAAATAACCTACTTTCAGATTGTGAAACTCAACTTGTTTGTTACTTTGACGACATGGTCCATTATAGAATACCATGTATCAATATCATAAATATTTTTTTTTCTCGTTGATCAATTATATTAACTTTTTACATTCATTAAATATAATTTTACATGTACTTTGTAGATTGAATTAGCCATGAAAGAGATCTTAACTAAATCGACGGATGTTCAAGAATTTGACAAGACAATGGAAATCCTTGAATGTGCGTTTCAAAGATGCAGTCAGGGGAAGAACTTTTTTGGTGGAAAAAATATGAATTACATTGATATCTGTTTCGGCTCAATGTTGGGTTTCATATTGTCAGCTGAGAATAAATTAACAGACATAAAGTTATTGAATATCAAGAAAACACCACTTTTATTCAAATGGGCCGAACACTTCCGTTCACAAGATTTAATCAAGGGAATAATCATAACCGATGTAGATAACATAGTGAAGATGGAAGAAAATGAGGCATATGTTAATGCCATGAAATTGGTACACTGTTCAGTTCTTCCTAAGTTGATTAAGTTCTCCATTGAAGTAGGTATAGTTGATGTTCTCGTCAATGCTGGTTTTGGAAAATTCCTATCAACAAAAGAGATTGCAGATAAACTGATCATTGGCAATCCTGATGCCCCAGAATTATTTGATCGCATTCTTCGATGCCTTGCTAGCCATGGAATCTTCAAATACAAGTTGCAAAAGAGTGATGATGGAAGCACCATTAGTAGATTATATGGTGCTGCCCCTGTATGTGCCTACTTTATGAAAGATGAGGATGGTGTATGTCTTACTCAGAATATCCTAACTATCCAAAAACCCGTGTTGATGGAATGTTGGTATGTTTTATATAGAACCAAAAGATTCTTTCAATATATCTGAATAAATATATTAATGTCACCCTGATATGTGGTATATATATGTCTTATAGGAACTACTTGGAGGACACAGTGAAAAATGGAGGTACATCATTCAAGAAGACTCATGGGATTGAGCTTTTTGAATATGCTAGCAAGAATTTGATGTTCAACCAAGATTTAAATAATTTTATGTACAACCACTCTATGATAACTCTAAAAAAGATACTTAATTCATACACTGGATTTGATGGTCTGAAAACTCTAGTTGACGTTGGAGGTGGTGTCGGTGGAACCTTAAAAACTATAATATCAAAGTATCCCACCATCAAAGGAATCAACTTTGACCTTCCTCATGTTATTGCAAATGCTCCAATCATTCAAGGTATACCTTATCTTTAATTTTCTAATTTTCATTTATTATTATTTTACATTTCATCAACCATCCATTTAACTGTCAAACAAATTTTATTTTCTATTATTCCATAGGAGTGAATCATGTAGTTGGCAACATGTTCGAAAATATTCCAAGTGGAGATGTCATTTTGTTGAAGGTATAATTCTTTTTGGATCAGTATTGTCTTTATACATACAAATATCTTGTTGAATGATTTGAATTAATGTACTCGATCTTTCTTATTTTTGTAGTGGATCCTCCATGATTGGAGTGACGAGCAGTGTATTTTGTTGCTTAAAAACTGTTTTCAAAAAATAGGGACGAAAGGGAAAGTCATTGTTATTGAAGGCATTGTACCAATTGCACCAGATGTTAGCAATCCAATATTTGAATGTGATATAGCTATGCTACTGTATTGTAAGGGCGGTAAGGAGAGGACTAAGATGGAGTTTAGCTCCTTGGCAAAGAAAGCAGGATTTTCTTGTTTCATGATTCCTCTTACAATTGGTTACATCAGTGTCATGGAATTCATCAAGTAGTTTCATAAGAGACGGGTCGCGATGCATTAAATATACATAAATATTATGTTCATTTCAACTTAACTTTGATAATGATGATGCGGGAAATAATAATTAATATACTAATCACTGGTATGTAATATATTAGTAATCTATAATAATGATTGTATTTATTTCATTTTCTAAGTTTATTTTTTATTTAAAGGCGATTTAGATTAAAAAATAGAATAAAGAGATTACAAACTACAATAAAAAAGAAAGACAATTAAATAAACAACTAAAAGTACGATAGGATGTGTGGAATAAATATAGCTTGTTAAACCTCGGCTTGTAGGTCAGTAACCAATAGCGAGGCTTCCTCCCACCTTCTGATAGCTGTATCTTTCAAACTTAACCTGTGCGTTTTTTACATAGGCGGTAGTCATAGATGATAGCCAAATCTCGTATGAAATCCCTTGCGACGACTTTAACCGGCCGAGAGAGGCCCTCCTTATGTCGTAGGTTCCTCTCCCTCCAAAGATGCCATATAAATATTGCAAGTGCATTCCAATGTAGTCCCCAGCATGGTGCTGACTTTCTGAATTTGGATATCCCTTCCATGATATCACCCACCCTTATATCTCCTTGATTTATCGCTGTGATACCCATAATCTTCCATAGAGCATAATCTGTCAAACTTGTAAATTCATTCCAAAGAGTTCAGCTGAAAACGCAATTGAAAAATAGGTGGGCTGTCGTTTTCTCAGTTGTATCACAAAGGACACACTTTGCTGGTACCACTATCCCCCAATTTCTCAATTTATCGAATGTTCTTAGCTTTCCTCATCTCAATCTCCATAAGCAGAAGGCCATTTTTGAGGTACGGCATGTCCACACTCCTACGGCCAGAGGATCAGACACGGCTGTTGGTGATAATTTTGCTCTTATAAGACTCGATTTTATACTTCCGCTGACTGAGTGATCCAGCCCTGCAGAATAGCATAATTTGATATCTTCTTTGGCTCTTAGAATGCTAGACCAGATCGGGGAATCTTTGGGGTGGGTTTGGATATCCGTCAACTCTCTCCCTTTGGAATAGCGTGCCCGCATCCAAACCGCCCACGGAGAACTCCCATTCCAGATTCTATGCGCCCATTTGACCCTAGAAACTCTTGCAAGTAGCACCGGATCCGCCAAGCCTATAGGCCCCCGTCCTCTTTAGCCATAACCATTTTGTTCCATGCCATACCTTTAGAATCTCCCCATATAAACCGATAAATAATTTATCGTGCTTTTTTGATAACCGTCATGGGAATTTTGAGACATTGGAACCAATACTGTAGCTTCCCCACTAAAACCCAATTCGCAAGTTGGTCTTTTCCTCTATATGACATTGCTCTGTTTTTCCACTTTTGAAGATAAGAATTTAATTGATCAATTAACGGGGCACAGTCCGCTCCTTTAATATCCCTCCCAACTAGAGGCACTCCTAGGTATTTAAGCGGTAAAAGACTTTCCTGGAACCCCATCAACTACAGTAGGTCATCCTTGATCTATTCACATGAAGTGGAGAATATCATTGAACTCTTGAAACAGTTAATTTCCAGTCCTGAATTTCTTGTAAAGTCATCCAGAACTGCCTTAATTGCTCTCAGAGATTTAGGATTAGCCTTTGCAAAGCATAGCACATCGTTGGCGAAAATGAGGTGTGTTGGAGAGATCGCTCCCCCATAACGAAGGTATCCAATTCTCCACATTTTTCGACAAGATGCATTGACTGCGAAAGATTCTCCATAACTAAATTGAAGAGGATCAGTGAAAGTGGATCCCCTTGTCGAAGTCCTCTTCCACTGCCAAATTGAGCCGAAGGCTCTCCCTCTATGATGATAGAAAATGTCGCGGTCGAGATACACTGAGTGATGAGTCTGACCAGTGCCCCTGAGCATCCCATACTGACCATAGTAATACGAATCGCTTCCCAGCTAATTGAATCAAATGCTTTAGTAATGTCAAAACTTATACAGACCCGTCTAGCAGTTGCCTTCTGATTGAAACCTCGTAGTAATTCAACCGATAGAAGGACATTATCAGAAATGATTCTACCCTTTGTGAAAGTCGCTTGATTGCCTGAGACTAGCTCTGGGGTTACAAGCCCAATCCTATTAGCCAGTAACTTAGATATGATCTTATAAATTATGCATGTTTACCCCAGAGATGGGTTTATAATCTCAAATATGTGAAGCCTCTGGAAATTTAGAGATAATAGTGATGAATGTATTATTGATGTGCTTTAAAGAACCTCGTCCATCGAAGAAATCCTTTATAAGCGCCATCACATCTCTCTTAATGAGCCCCCAGTATCGTTTGAAAAATCTCACCGTAAACCCATCAGGTCCTGGGGCTTTTTCCGGATACAAGCTAGCAATCACTTCCTACACTTCCTTCGCCACTGGCCTCCGCGCCATCCAATGATTCATCTCTTCTGTCACTAATTTCGGGAACCATCTCAAAAGGTTGTCATTGCTACTGTTCAAAGGACATCTTTCACGAAACAGCTCTTTAAAATAAGCGACTCCTTCCTTCTCCAATTGGTCCCTTGTTACTAGTGGATTCCCTTGATCATCTAAGTTGCACAACATAGAATTTCTTAGGCTCCGGTCCTTGGTTTTTTGGCTAAAAAATCGAGTGTTAGAGTCACCCAACTTCAGCCAGTTCACTCTTGAACATTGCCTATGCTCTAGTTCCTCTCTTTCAATCAGATCCCGAAGTATTAATTTCTCTTCAACCAGCTTTTGTTGTAACTCGTGACTATCTGGATCTTCCGTTAAATTCAACACACTCACTCCTATTGATTTCCTGATAGATTCGATTTGATTTTTCAATGAAGTCTGCCCCTGTAGCCATAGCTTGGTAGAAGATTTTACTAAACGCAATTTAGAGTTGAAGGTGAACATAGCGGTACCCTGCAGATTTGAGTCCCAACATTTTTTGATTAGCTTCAGATATCCTTCCTGTCCCATCCATGAGTTGACGAAACGAAAGGGCCTCTTGACTTTAGACATTTGATGAAAGGTAACCTCCAATCCATGATGATCGCTGGACCCCGCAGTGTAGAGATTACAGATTAAGTTGGGCCAGAGGGTTTTCTAGTTCTCATTAATTAGGGCTCTATCAATGCGACTCTCGCATCTATTACTTCCAACTGCACCATTGCTCCAAGTAAAAAATCCTTCTTTTATAGGCATTTCAGTAGTGTATGTACTATCTATCATCGATCGGAATTCAGCCGGCCCCACGTCGGAATAATCTCCTTGACCTCTCCTTTCGGTGGTACAAGTAACCTCATTAAAATCACCTAATATTATCCATTTTTCATTGTGGACTGTCGGGTAAATTTTAAGTAGATCCTCCCAAAGAGATCTTCTTTCCGCAGGCGTATTTCGACTGTAGACAAACGAGATGTATAAAGATAATCCAGCGTTATTGGTAAACTTGAAATGCATTAGTTGTTTAGTTACAACTAATGGGCTTCCTAACCAGATCATTGGATTCCAGAAAATCCATATCGAATCACCTTTATTAGCTTCCCATGCATTAGAGTTTGATAAGTGTGCCCATGTATCATTGAAATATTCAGCTGCTTTTCCTTGATTACTTCTCCTGACTCGTGTCTCCAGGATTCCAACAATTTCCAATCTTTTCCTAGCCATTAGCGACAAAACCTCCCTTTTCTTTTCTTACCATTGAACCCTCTCACATTCCACACGAAAAGCGCCATCTCGGTTCTTAGACGGCCCTGGTGGAGATTAAGAGGATTTAATGACCAGCAGTGCCGGCTCGAGGAGCCTCTTGCGCTGCCTGCGAAATTAAGAATTGGGTGATTTGATGTTTCCATACTAGCCCTGGATTTGGGTTATCAATCGTCATAATCGAGGGAATTGGGATCTCATCCACATTGACAGCTAGTGATAAAGGTGGGCAGTCCTGTTGATGCATGTCTTGTGGGCTTAAGCCCTGTAGACTGGCATTCAAATCTATATCCCTAGTTTGATTCACAAGTTGATTTAATCTTAGTGCTGAATCCACTGAGCTATCTGAGCCAACCTCTTCTTCATCCAGGGTATTCATGATCGAGACACTGACTTCCACTGTATGCGCTGCGACCTTCTCAGTTGATTTCATCCTTCTCTCCTCTCTCTGCTGCTTCTGCCTCTGCCTTCTTCTTATTCGAGCAGCCCTTCACTTTTGTGTCCTTGTAGCCCTCTGTGTTTCTGATTCTGAATTTCCTTCCTGTTCAGGGACTGTAGGGGATTCTCTAAAGGTAATTCTCCTTCTACGAGTGTTAACGCCTGCTGTTGAGATACTTGGTGGTGGGTTAGAGAAATCGGGTTCTTGATTAAGGATAGCATCCACTGTAAAGGATGTTCAGAGACAAGCTTCAGTTGTATGTCCGTATCCCTCACACCGTTTGCATGAAGGGGGAACGGATGAATATCTCACTGCAATTTCCTCCGTCACTTGACCGTTCTGCCCATCTATTATTATTTTCGTACTTCCGAGAAATTTAAAGGCAACATCCACTACCACCACTAGCTGGACAATCGTCTGATCATCTTTGATCGCAAATCTGCCATTTAGAGGTGTTCCTAGGGTGCTAGCAATTCTTGCGATGATTCCCGTATTCCAGAATTTTTCATTCAGCGCAGGTAGAGTAGCCCAAATCGGGATCGTCGATAAAGCCTCAGTCCTAAAATCCAGTGATGGTTTCCATTCTTGAGCCAACATAATCTCCGATTCCATCCAGAGCCACTCCTCCCTAAGAACTTTCTCAAAATCCCTTTCATTCTGAACCGTAACTTTAAACCCGATCCCTTCCAATATCAACACTTTGTAATCTCTAGTCTCTTTCTGTCCCCACTTCTTTGTTATAAAATCCTTCAGTTTGGCAAGCGAAGGATTTATTCCTACCACCCTCAGTAAAATTGTAAACTTCTTCGTAACCTCCTCCAGTTGTGATTCTTCAATTCTCGCATGAGGTTGGTTGTTGATGAGTGTAGGTTGGAGGAAGCTTAAGTTTTTTATTGGTCTGTGATTAGCGATTGGAACCCATGTATAAGCTTGATCCCTTGCGTTCATCGTAACTAGAAAAGGTATATTAATTCCAACGATAGTAAGATCACGTTTCCGATGTATTGCTCCCTCCCTAGCCTCTCTACCGACACCCCGTTACTCAAGCACTCCTTAAAGAGAAGCACCCGCAGAACTGACAAATGACGGCGATTAACTAGAGAAGACCGATCGAAGATCGCTAACGCTCATTTCTCCGTCGACCTAGTTTTTAGGGGCAACGTCTTATACCTTGATCAGTCACTCCACTCTATCCTTCCTATTATCACCCCGTTACCCAAGCACCCCACGCAGGACGCGGGACACCCCCAGAACTGACGAGTGGTAAAGGTTAGATAGAGATAAGCATCAGAGATCGCAAAACGCTTATCTCCCTAATATTTATCGGATAGCTCCAATCAGAGGCAGTGAGGATCACCAGAATCCGTTCACAAATCAATCGCAGAAATAAACTCTCCCAGATTGCGTTAATAATAAATAAATCACAAGCCAAATATCACCAAGCAATCACAAGCCAAATATTATTATTATTATTTTATTATTTTTTTATTTCACTATCTCACTCACCGATTGCTCACAACACTCACCGATTGCACACCCTCTTCGGTTACCTCTCGCCAATTCCACGTTTCTCACACTCGCCGATTCCAACAATCGACAATCTTCTCACACTCGTCGATTCCAATTTGGGATTCCCTTGCGGGATCAACCCTAATCGTACGTAACGGTGGAGAGATTGGATGGATCGCTGACTCACAGCAGACTCACGAATGGAGCGGCAGTGCTCTCGAGAATCGCAAGCTAATCTGCAGCTCACGTGTCGCAGTCACGTCTGGAGCTCAGTGGCTATGTATTTATCAGTTCTGGAATTAAATCCAAATCGGAAGAGGGAGGAGGACGCGCGGCAGCTCTCGGCAGATCGCAGCAGATCACGGCAAATCTCAGAGGACGCTCGCAGTCAGAGGTCGCTCTCACAGATCGCGGTAGATCACGTTAGATCTCACTGAGAACAATCGCAGACGGAGACATCGAGGATCGCAGACTGATTTTCTAAGTTTATATATTCTACAGAAATCCTGTCATATTTTATTTCACATACTATTAATTACAGTTCACTTAATTGCTAATTTGAGAGGGGGGTCATGAGATTAATCACTCTACACTAATTAGGAATTGAGCTCACTAAGAGCAATTGATATAATACTTAGTAATGATTTAGTTAGTTTGTAATGTTGTTAATTACTCTTGTTAATTGTTCTTGCCTTAGTTAGGAATTTCCTTTTAAATACTCTTGTTAAACTTACATTTGGGGATTAATGAAATTACATTTTCATTTTGGACTTCAATTAAGTTTTGAGCTAGTTTAACAGGTTGTGGTCAATACCAAATCTGATATAATGATCGATTTTCTTAACATCTAGAAAAAAAATGGTTTCTCAAACTTCAACTAATGAAACAATAAATGACCGGAACTTTGATCAACAGGAAGCAAATACTAGGTAAATCTTAAGTACTTAAATATTTGATAAATGATTTTTTTCCCCAATATATTAAGTGATTATAATTATTCTAAAATTTTAATATCAAGACAATTGAATCACGATGACGAAATTGAAAATTTGTTTGAAAGAGGAAAGTTTTTTGGAACAATAGAGAAAGGTGAGTCAGTATACTACAAACATGCAGGTTTACTAGACTTCTCAGTTAGAAAGTCGTCAACCAAAAGATTATTAAATGAGTTAATAAGCAAGACATATGTATGTTCTAAAGAAAGAACCTCTAAGGCTACTAAAGGACCCAGATAACAGTACGGCTTTCATTACATTCAAAAAGATAGAAAATGGATGGATAGTAAACAACTTCAATGATGATCACAATCACTATTTCGTAACTCCATCGAAGAAGAGATTTGTAACAGTTAACATAAGAATAGAACCTTATGCAAGGGAAATGATACATGACTTTCATGCGACAAACATAGCACCTAATCAACAATTAACATATATATGTCGCTATGTTGTGCGGTGGTTTGGAAAATTGTGGATTTACAAGAATATCGTCGGCGTTCAACATGCGAAGAGATGACCTAATGAATATCAAACTACATGATGTTTGTTTGATTTTGGGAGTTTCGATCTACGATGCCAAGAGGAGGAAAAATGACACACAAACGCTAGAGATGGATTGATTTCTCTTGGTGTTTAGATCATCAAAGAGTATTGGACGGAATAGCAAGAATTCGAGATCACAAAACGTGGAGTGATGGTACTACCTTCACCCTTGATTGAATTACCTTCATTGTATCATTACAATTCTATTTATATTATATTAGCTTCAATACACTAACAACTTCCATTAACTGTCTAACTATCAGTAACTAACTCTGTTAGTTACAACAATATCCCCCCTCAAACCGGTGGGCAATGTTTAACCAGTTTGTCACGTATTTGATGAAATGTCTTTGACTGTAACAGCTTGGTTAACAGATCCACAAGTTGCGATGTTCCAGCTATGTGACTAACCTTCACCGTCCCTTCTTCTGATTTCTCCCGAACGAAATGGAAATCCATAACAACGTGTTTCATTTTGCTATGGCACACCGGGTTGTTCCTATGAAACTCGCCCCTTTGTTGTCGCTTAAAATTTTGACCAGTAGCTTAGCTTTTATCCCTAGTTATGTTAGCAATAATCGCACACCCTCAGCCTCTTCAACCGTTGCAGCTACGGCTCGATATTCCGCCTCGGTGCTTGATCGTGCCAAGGCGGTTTGTTTCTTTGTTGACCACGCTACTAGAGTATTTCCTATGTAAATCAAATAGCCGGTGTGACTTTTCCAATCCGCTAAGTCACCTTCCCAGTCTGAAACATAATAACATGTTATCCCGACTTCTCCAACTCCGGTGAGCGTGATCCCAAACTCTCGGCTTCCCAATAGGTACTGCAACAACTTCTTTAGTGCCGCCTAATGACCAACTGTAGGCGCGTTCAGAAACTGAGAAAGTTTGTTCACAGCATACTGGATATCGGGTCGGGTTAATATCAGGTATTGCAACGATCCGACCACCCGCCTGTATTCTGTAGCATTTGGTTCTTCATCGTTGTTTGCCGGAAAATCACCGCGTGCCAGCATCGGAGTCACTGATGCTTTCACGTTCGTCATCCCGCAGCTTACCAATAGATTCGTCAAGTATTGTTGTTGGGACAACTTTATCTTGTTTTCCGATTTGTGTATATGGATGCCTAAAAAGAACTTAAGTTCGTCTAGTTCTCTAATCGCGAACTCTTCTCCCATCTTTTTGATTATTGAGTTTATTATCTCCGACGACGAACCTATTACAACAATATTGTCGATATATGTAAAAAGATAAATCAATTCACCTTCAACATCATAAATGAACAATGACGAGTTCGAATAACTCTCTTTAAATTTGAGCCGAATCTTTCAATCTCTGGTACCACATCCTCAGAGATTGCTTTAACCCGTATAATGACTTCTGTAATGAACACACATATGATTTGGAAACTTAGTATCTTTGCATCTCACTGGTTGTGTTACGATGATTCGTTCTACTAGATTCCCATGTAAAAACGCGCTTGATACGTCAATTTATTTTAATTCTCAATTCCTTGAAATCACAATTGTGAAAACTATTCTGATTGAATTTGCTTTTACCACCAGGCTAAATGTTTGGTTATAGTCGCAACCCTCTATCTGCCTTAATTTGTTTGCCACCCATCTTGCTTTAAATCTTTGAATTGATCCATCCTCATCTTGTTTAATTTTAAACACCCACTTGGTGTTGATGATCCTATCTTGTTTCGTTCATGGAATAAGTTTCCAAGTGCGATTTCCGACGAGTGCATCAAATTTTTCTTGCATGGCTGCCTTCCATTCCGGCTGCTCTAGTGCATATTTCGCTGACTTTGGGATTTGAATCGGTGATGTTGAGGCGATGAGTCCATATCTTAGATTTGGTTTGAATATGCCTCATGATGCTCTTGTGACCGGTCTCTCTTTCTTCGGAAGTTCTCGTCTAGTGACCGTGTCACTTATCTCGATCTGTTGCCGACTTGTTTCAGTCCTTTCGTCACCTTCTTCTCTAACTTCGGGTTGAAAATCGTTGGAAATTTGGATCACAGATTCTATCCTTGAGTCTCGTTGGTTTGATGCCAGATCCTGATTTCTTGAGTACATTCCTCTCTCTTCTGTTTCAATTAAATTTTGATTACACATTTCATTTGTTTGAATTTGTATTTTATTTTTGTGACCCATCTCCAATATCCCCAAGTTGGTGTTGTTGACTCCGATATCTTTATTTCCCGACTCGTTGTTTTGTACTTTTTCTTGCTACAACTCTTTGTTTAGAGTGAAATCATCTTCTATGAACCTTACGTTCTTGGAGATATATATTTTGTGTTCCTTCGAACTGTAACATAGATAGCCATCATGTTGTTGTGGATAATCGATGAACACACAAGAAATAGATTTATTATCCAGTTTGTTTCGTCTGTGATGTTGTAAACATGGATAACACCTACTCCCGAATATTCTGAGTTTATTGTAATTTGGAGCACGTCCAAACAATGCCTCTGATGGCGAAATCCCTGAATTATTCTTGTTGGATTTTGATTGTAAAGCGTTGCTGCTGCTCCAGAATTTATTCTGCATATTTGCATAGTAGAGCATGGTTAGAGCTGTATCAACAAGATGCCTGTGACGTCTTTCCACCGATCCCATCTGAGGGTGATCATATGGGCACGATAAACGATATGTAATTCCAGATTGTTCCAGAATTTTTGTTAACGCCACATATTCTTTTGCATTATCAGTCTGTACAGACTTAATCTTGTAACCTGTTTGTTTTTCTATCTATATCTTGAACTTCTGAAACACGTCGGTAACCTCAGATTTCCTCTTTAATGGAAATTCTCAATTATAATTTGTTGCCGCATCTACGAAGTTTATATAATATTTATTACTTTCAATCGACTCTAATGTGTCGGTCCCCATATATTTGAAAATACAAGTTGCAAAGGAAAATACATAGCAGTACTATTCTTGCGAGGTAAATTGTGTGACTTTTGTACCAAACAAGAATCACATTTAGCAATGTTCGTACAGTTTGCATTATTAGGTAATTGAGATTCATTAATTAATTTTTTAATTGCTCTTTCGTGCAAGTGCCCCAATCTAGCATGCCATAAGCTTCCTTCTTATTTTTCAGCTATCAACACCTGTTGATCTTTATTCACGCTCAGTTTCATCTTTTATAAGCCTCCTACAACATCTCCCTCAGCTAGACATTCATCAGTGTCTAGATCGTGTATTCTCACCTTCTGTTCGTCAAATTTCACATACACTTTATTTTCAGAACATAATTGATGAATGGATAACAAATTTCTTGATGCTTCTTGTATAAGAAGAATTTCTTGTAGAATTAAATTTGACACGACCAGTTTACCAACTTTTTGAATCCTCATCTCACCTCCATTAGCCGTATAAACCGATTCACTACCTAAATAATTGATAAATTTACCTAATGCATTACCTGTATTTGTAATATGCGTCGTTGCCCCCGTATCTGGGTACCAGATAGTGTGTGCAGGACCTGATGTTGTCAAATTCGCCATGTGACCCGTATCCTTTGCAGTAGTCGACGTATTTAATCCAGTTGGAATAAGATGTCGGGAATGTGATATGGCTGGATATCTAGTGAAGTTCACCTGATGGTAGCAATCCCTTTCTCCGTGTCCTTTCTTTAAGCAAATTTGACACAGATGCTTCTCTTTGCGATCATCATATCGTGCTTTATTGGCCGCATGTGTTTCGGTCTTTAATGTTGTTGGTGAGAATTACAGGTCGTGGTCCATTAGTAATTGCTTCAACCGTAAGAATATCATAGTAGGATCCATTCTAGTTGTAACCGATGTTACAAACGGCTAGTACTCCAGCCCCAAACCGCCCAAGGCTATGAGAATGATTTGAGAGTCTTTCATCCTTTCTCCGGCCACTACCAACTTGTCTCTGGTAATCGTTATCTTCCTCAGAAATTCAGTCATGGACATACCTTCTTTCTTGATGTTTTGGAACTGAAAACGGAGATGAAGTAGTCGCATTTCGGACTCGTAGGTGAACATCTCATTCAGAGATTCCCAAACTTCGGCTGACGTCGTTAAAGCCGTAAAGGAATTAGAGTGATAATACACTCCTAAATACACTGTCTAAGTACTGTAAATTCATTAATAATATTTTCAGGACTTGTGTTATTATCTGGATAAGTTTATTAAACAGGTAAATAACCCAAGACTGGAATAAAGCAATTAACAGGAACGTGAGGACAAGGATGCAAAAGTTTAAATAAATCGTAACTGGGCCAATTCAGATGGGCCGTGCACTGGGCTTATATCAACTAAAGATTACACTAATATTGTATTAATTAATTAGGTTATTATATTGATTAATCAGTTAGTTGACAATGTGTAATGAGTAGTTAGTTGATAATTAGCTTAAGTGTATTATAAATAAAACTAATTGTAATTCAAAATTATTCAATTCAATTACATTGAAGTTAATCTTTCTTAAATTCTAAACATTCCACCTAAGCCAACTACCGTTGGTACTCGACAGTTAAGTCGAGAATACCTAGCTTCTACCCTCTTCTGCTCACGTCGACCCTCTTGGCATTCCGGCGCTCGTTTGGACCCAACACGCTGCAATCGACGACGGTATTGGAAAATAATATGGTATCAATCGCTGAAGATGTCAATCTCGAGTCCCCATCAGCTCTGCAAATGCAATCTCCAGCTCGAGTGGTGAAGAAAAAGATTACAGTGAAAGAAGTTCATCTGATTCAAGTTCTGAGAATAACAGGTCCTTCCGGGTATTTAGGAACAAGAAAAAAAATTAGTGGAGAAGAAACAGAGGAAAAAGGTTAGTTCTAGATATTCAAGAAAATCTCCTTATTTCCTTATTGCAGGAGACCACCCTAGTGCTCAAATGGTGGCAGAGAAACTGACCGGGGAGGAGAATTATGTGTCATGGGCAAACTCGATGAAGCTCTCACTTGTCTCAAGAAAGAAGACAAGCTTCATCAATGGAAAAATAAAAAAACTCATAATTGAAACAGGGGATAATTATGAGGATTGGGAAATGCTCAATGAACTGGTATTATCATGGATAATCAATAGTGTGAGCCCTCAAATAGCCTCAACACTCATCCATATAGGGACAGTCTATGGTGCTTGGTTAGATCTTCAAGAAAGATATAAACAAAAGAATGCACCAAAAACAAGTCAGCTAAGGTATGAAATAAATACCTTAAATCAATCGCATGATTCTGTCTCAGTATTTTTTGATAAATTTAAAACATTATGGGATCAATTTGTTGAAATAGAAAAACCTGAATGCAAGTTTTGTGAGATTTGTGCTCCAATTTATAACAAGAAATTGGAGAAAGATAGAATTCATCAATTCTTGTTAGGATTGAATGATGAATTCATGACTCTTAGGAGTCAAATACTAGCATACACTGAGTTCCCACCAATGAATCAAGTGTTTTGCCTAATAATTCAAGAGGAAAAACATAAAAACAGTTTTAAGGATAAAATAGGTGGAGAAGCTACTGCCCTATTTTCTAAGAAAATTGAAAATCAAGAAAAAAAACAACCAAAAAAAAAGGGTATGTATAGTAAGAATGGAAAAAAATTAGACACTAGATACTACTGTGACAAATGTAAATTTTTTGGACACACAAGGGAACAATGCTTTCATATAGTAGGATTTCCTAGTGACAAGAAAAAATTTAAAAAGAAAGATGATTCCTAGAAAGTCATCACAGATAGTGCAAACCAAGCATCTACTTCCACAACTACGCAAAATTTGACCAGTGAAGAGTTGCTAAAACTCAATGATTTTTTGAATAAATCCTCTGGTATGAATTATTCCTTTTATTTGTCAAATTATAAAAATGCTTGGATAATAGATACTGGAGCATCCCAACATATAACTAGGAATCTCCAACTATTTGATAAAACTCCTAAAGGGGACTTTGAGCATTTTGTCACCATACCAAGTGGTGAAATATGCAAAGTAACCTCAAAAGGAGATAGAAATTGTGCTTAAAAATGTTTTATATATCCCACAATTCAAGGTTAATTTAATTTCAGTAAATAAATTAACCTTGGATTCAAATTTGAGTATCATTTTTAATAAAATTAAATGTGATTTTCTGGAAAACAAATCAGGGAAAGTGATTGGGCAGGGTAGATCCCAAAATGGACTATATTTCCTAGAGCCTCATTCAAATGTTTTTCCTGATTTTGCATACACCTCCATGGATTTTTAGATATGGCATAAAAGGTTGGGGCACATCTCAACAAAAAAGATGAAGCTCCTCATTAGAAATAAAAATATAGTGTAGAATTTCAAATTCACATCATACTTGTAATAGTAGTAATTGTGATACAATAGATGCTGTAAATTTTTCTTCCAAAAATAAACAATTTTTTTCAGATATGAATAAAAATCTTACTTCAATAAAAGAAGAATGTGATGTTTGTCCTTTAGCAAAGCAAGCTAAACTAAAATATACAAAAAGCATATCAAAATCAAAGCACCTATTTGATCTAATACATGTAGATGTTTGGGGAAAATTCCCAATAACAACACATGATGGATTTTCATATTTTTTAACTATAGTTGAGGATCTAAGTAGAGCAACTTGGATCTTTCTATTAAAAACCAAAAACATGATTTTAGACTGCATTAGAAATTTCATATTCAAAGTTAAAAAAAAAATTAACAAAAATATAAAAATAATTGAGAAGTGATAATGGAGGTGAATTTACCTCAAATCACTTCAAACAATTATTAGAAAAACAGGGAATAATACATCAGTATTCTTGCCCATATACACCACAACAAAATGCCATAGTAGAAAGAAAACATAAGCATCTACTAGATGTTGCTAGGGCACTACATTTTCAAGGATCAATTCCTTTTAAATATTGGGGAGAATGCATTTTAGCACCACTTATATAATAAATAGAATACCTTCAAAGGTTCTAGAAAACAAATATCCCTATGAGATACTACATAAACAAGCACCCAATTATGATTTTCTAAAAACTTTTGAGAGTTTATGCTATGCAACCATAGAAAATAGAGAACACAAATTCTCACCTAGGACTTTTAGAGGAATTTTTATGGGTTATCCAGCAAATACTAAAGGATATCTAATACTAGATATAGAAAATAAAAATTTCATATATCTAGAAATGTGGTGTTTAGAGAAAATATTTTCTCATTCAAAGAAATGATTGAAAATGAGAATAATTGGAAAATAAATAAAAAACCTTTACAAAACTTCTATAACCAAATCATTCACCATAATGAATGTGAAAATAAAAATAAAACAAAAACACAATCAGAAAGGAATCAAAATTCCAGCAATAGAAAAATTAAGAAACAGACCAACAAGGTCTGAAATTGTGTCTGAAATAATTTAGAAATTCCTGTGATTAAAACAGGGATTCATAAAAGATCATTAGATATAACTGAAGATAAGCAGGCTAATGATGATATAAATTCAGATCAAAACATAAATTTTTTTGAAGAAAGACATTCAGAAATAGAAGTCTTAAATCAAGCAAATAAAAAATTTCATTTTGAATCTAGTAGTAGATGTTCTGAAAATGAAAGAACATTAGCAAAAGGAAAACATATTGAAATAACAAACCAAAATGTAAATCTTGGACAAAATAGCCAAAACAGTCAAAAGACTGGTCAAGGGGATACCTCAGAACAAGACCAAGAAAGGTTGGTTCACAAAATGAAATGGATTCTGAAAACAATTCAGGAACAGGAGGTAACATGGAAAACCTGCATAAAAATAGAATAAATCATTCACAGAACACCCTAGTTACCTCAGAACAAGACCAAGAAAGGTCTAGTTCACAAAATGAACTGAATTATGAAAATAATTCAGAAATAGCAGGCCAAGCAGGTTTTCTGCTTGGCCTGCTATTTCTGAACAATCACAAAATACTCTGAATTCTGAAAATATTTCAGAAACAGGAGGCAACATAGAGAATTGGCATAAAAGGAGAGTAAATCACTCACAAAATACAATAAACTCTGAAAATATTTCAGAGATAGAAGGAAACATAGAAAATATACATAGAGATAGATCAAATCAATCTCAAAATGCACTGAATTTTGAAAACAATTCAGAGACATGTAACATAGAAAACATGCATAGAAATAGATAAAATCAATCATAAAATACTGAAACTAATTCAGAAATACAGGAATGTGGAAACAATCCAGCACTAGCAGATCACAGATTAAAATCAGTTACAAAATTCTAAAAAAAATTTAGAATTTAGAAACAACAAAACAAGCCTATATGGTAGGAAAATAAACTAACCAAAATACATTCAAGATTTTGTTTTACAAAATCAAAAGGAATATCATGAATCAAAATACCCAATGAGCAATTACGTCTCATATAAAAAAATAAATAAGAATCATAAACAATATTTAAAACAAATAACACTAAATGATGAACCATGTTCATATAATAAAACTTCAAAGGATCCAAAGTGGATTGAAGCAATGGAAAATGAAATGAAGGCATTAAAAGAGAACAATACATGGACTGTTACAAACCTTCCTAAAAACAGAAAATCCATTGGCTCAAAATGGATTTACAAAATTAAATACAAACCAGATGGTCAAGTTGAGAGATATAAAACAAGGCTTGTAGCCAAAGGGTTTACACAAAAAGAAGGTTTTGATTTTTTGAAACTTTTACACCAGTAGTCAAAATGGTGACCATAAAAACTATAATAGCATATATGCTTCCATCAAGGGATGGAACTTATACCAGTTAGATGTAAATAATGCATTATTGCATGGTGATTTGCGTGAAGAGATATATTTAAAACCTCCACAAGGTTTACTTGAAGGAGAGGATAAAAGAGTATTCAAATTAAATAAATCTCTATGTGGCCTCAAACGAGCTTCAAGAAACTGGTTTGAGAAACTAAAAGGAGTTCTATTAGATATTGGCTTCTCCCAAGCAAAATCTGATTATTCTCTATTCATAAGAGAGAGAAATCAGAATATTTTATATCTCATTGTATATGTGGATGATATCATCATCACAGACAACAATGAGTTAAAAATTGGAATAATAAAAATCCAATTAGAAAACCAATTCAAATTAAAAGACCTAGGAAAATTGAAATATTTTCTAGGGATTGAGATGTCTTATTCACTTGAGGGCATATACCTATCCCAAAGGAAATATGCACTAGGAATACTAGAGGAGTCTGGCCTCTTTGGTGCAAAACCATCCAAAATCCCAATGGAAAGGTTTATAAACCTAAATATGATAAATCTAAACCAATTCAAAACCCAACCTTCTATAGGAAGATGGTTGGAAAATTGATATATCTAAATATAACAAGGTCAGACCTAAGCTTCTCAGTAAACTGGTTAAGCCAGTTTATGCATGAACCAAAAGAAATTCACCTTAGAGTTCTATTCAAACTAATAAGGTATATAAAGAATGCCTCAGGGCAAGGATTGCTATACAATAGAAGTGGAAACATGATAATTAGAGGTTATTGTGATGATGATTAGAGGTAAAATAATAACTATACAATAAGGGTAAAATAATAACTATGTAATAGAGGTAAAATAATAACTATGTAATAAAGGTAAAATAATAAAATGTACCATTAGATAATAATTATTATTAATAAAAAAAATGTATTGGTATTCATGTTGTGTCGTGTTCGTGTCGATAAAAAAAATTAATCGTGTCGTATTCGTGTCGTGTCCTTTTACATGAATTGACGATATTGTTAATGATTTATTTAATTGGATAAGTTGTTCAATAAAATACGGATTTAAAAAAAAAAAAATTATTAGCCATGTATAAAAAATATTTTTTAAATATGGATTAATTTTTTTAATTTCTATTAATTTATATAAACTAATTACCTAAAATTCATTTCTATTAATTTTTTATTCATTTCTATTAAAATTAATTTCTATAAAATTTTATTTATTTGGATATTGTTAGTTGATTTTTTTTATACGAGTACTAGAACGGATCTCCTGTTGTTGTGTAGGGGGGAACCCTGGTGGTACCAAGGTAAGGAACCCCACCACGACAGGCAAAGGAGGGGGGGAGTACTGGTGATGCAGGATCTGACGCTCAGATCACATCAACGAAACCAGGAAACCTAGTACGTACCGGAGGGGGGAGTACTAGTGATACAGTACCCGAGACTTGATCACAATACCAGATTGAGATAACCCGATATGAGTAGTAAGTACCTGTATAGGCAATGGGAGGCCCCATCCGACTTTATGAGGAAGTCGACCCCTGCAGGACGACTTGTGCCTAGTCGACTTCATTGAAGTCGAGGGCTAGAAGTCGGCTCTGAGGAAGTCGACCCCTGATGAAGCACGGAATCTGCTACCAGGGGCTCGCGGTGGTGCGAGGTGATGCCGGAGTCTTTGGAGTCCACGACGCGCGCTCTACGTCAAATCCTACAGGGAGGGGAGTCGGCGACTCAGGTGTGGGAGTCGACGATTCTGCTCCGAAAGTGCTCTGGTTTGGTTGGAACTTCTCCTCTGCCTTGGACTGACTGACCCCTTTGGGCCCCTTTTATAGGGTCCTCGGGGGCGCAGTCCGCGGCGGGCATCGTGCCCGACCATAATGGTGCCCGTTAATGGCGCATTAATGGCGCGGGCTGGCAACAAGTAACGCATGGGAGTCGGCGACTCAGGTATGGGAGTCGACGATTCAGTGGTGGAGTCGGCGAGTCCATGAAACGAGGTCGTCAGCCTAACCAATACTGACTAACTCGGTCTCAACTCGGCCGATTCACTACTGGAATCGGCGACTGGTAGTCCCAGTCGGCGAATCCGAGGTGTTGACTTGAGGACTTGACGACAAACTTTGTTCCACAACCGTGGAGCTCTCCGGGGATCCGACATAAAGCGACGGAACCCTAGTCCTTGTTTCATGGACTACCTCAGAACCCCAGTCCGGCATTTTTTTTTTATGTTTACTATTTTTCGTTTTTAGAAATAGCGAGGGGATTTCTTAAAAAAAAGAAAAAGAAAAAAAAGAGTATGGGGTTTTTGGCCATTTGTGGCTTTTTCCCAAACCACAGCCTTCATACCCAAGGCTAGGAAGGGACTTTGGACCTGAAATTTTATCAACCAATAAATAAAAAGAGTATGAACAGACCTATGAGGTGCAGGTCTCCGGTTCTTAAACGAGTTGTCCCAGGTGGACACTCAGACATATACTCGTAAAACAGGTCCAAATTTGCTGGAAATTGGAAAATTTTGGGAAAATTTCAGTGATTTTTTCTGCTATTCCACAATTTTGCCAGATGAAAGTAGACTTCAAAAGAGGCCTAATAATGCGATTGAGGTTTTATTTTTATTTTTTATTTTTTCCTACTCGCATGAGGTCATAATAGGTATACACTTCGGATTTTCGTAAGTGACCATACCTTAATCAAAGTTCGACATTTTGACTGCTGGTCAATGCTCGGGGTCATCATTTTGACCTCTGGTCAAAATTCAAGACCGGCATTTGGACCACCAGGTCAAATTTTCAGGTCAACATTTTGTCTAATGGTCAATGCTCGAGTTTGACATTTTTACTTCTGGTCAAAATTTCAAAACTGGCATTTGGGCCACCAGGTCAAATAAATAGTTCCATTCCAAAGGGGAAAAATAAGGCTAATGAGTAGTCTACTCCTAAACCCAAAGGAACATTTCTGTCACGCACAATACCAACAATCAGTGTTGGTGTTTACATAAAATTGTCCCAACAGGTTAAATTAATAACGTGGGATAAAATGACAGAAGTTATTCATAAAAGAACTTCTCTCAAAAACCACAGTAGTAAGGCAAAAGGGGAGAATGCAAATAGATCTATCTTCCAGGGGTAGATTAATTCAACACTGCAAAGGTGAAGGGTGAAACAAGTTCAGTACCCTCTCTTAAAATGATTAGCTTTTATCAATTACGGGCCCTACAGTCAAACAATCAGAGATACATGGATTCAATAAGTTGACCTAGGGAAGTAAAAACCATGTCAGCTTCAGAAAATAAGATCTATAGATTGGTAGGTCACATAAAAGCTCAACACGTATAAACCACAGGTATGTGGTACAATGTTCATAAGGGGGGGGGTGAGAATAGGACAAAGGTGATGTCAAATTCATCAAAGTCCTCAACAAACACCCACTGCCATAGTAATGGCATCACATAACAAGGATGATAGTATGGACAAACGTTTCATACAGAGATAAGTGCCTAGGGCTAAGTATCTTATTCCACGAGAAAGTGGTACTAGTAACTTAGTGGTGCCTTTAGATTCTTAGCACCCAATGTAAGTACAATCCCAAGGAGGCACTCAAAGAATTGGTCTAAACTTTTATCGGTATACTCAACCTCCACGTCATCATGAAATGTGCATACAGAAGATGGAGGTAAGGAGTACGTGTCAAAAGTTGTAGGCAAGAAATCTGACATTTAAGGGGGGTAGGATGTATTAATTGGGCAAGTCCGTAGCCCGTAGAATAGAAGGGCAAAAATACTTATGACCCAAATCTGAAAGAAATACAATCCTTTAAACAAGAAATCCCCCCACATCCTTGGTTAACGTCGAGGGCTCGACATTTTGACCTGGTCAACAATGTGCCTCGACATCTAGACCAACGGTTTGAAAATCGTAGTTTCAGATTTTAACCTCGGTCAATACTCGAAGGCTCGACATTTTGATTAGTCAACATTACGGCTCGACGTTGGGACCAACGGTTTGAAGATCGTAGTTCTAGATTTTAGACTCCGTCAATGCTCGAAGGCTCGATCGACATTTTGACTTACAATGCGGCTCGACATTTGGACCAACGGTTTGAAAATCGTAGTTCTAGATTTTAACAAGAATTGGTAGTTTTTTTTTATGGAGGTTTGAAATTGTTCGACCATCCCCACCATCAACAGGTCAGGCCTAATTTATACTTGTCGCCCAGGAACGTTTAATGGGTTGAAACCTTAGCGGAACCCAAAAATTTATATTCAAATGCATCAGATACAGATTCAATATCCCTATACATATAGTGATGGATAATGGGAAAAAGTTCAATAGTAGGGAGATTACGTGATTGTGCGACGACGTTTGCACAAAGATCAATTTCTCATCGATATACCGGCCACAAGGAAATGAGGGCAGGTATAGGTCAAGAACAGGGTTAGTGCAAGGACTAAAAAGAAGAAAGTCGAGCAAGCCAACAGTTCTTGGGCCAACCTAATCCCACAGATCCTATGGGCCTACAGAACCACCGAGAAGACACCCACTGGCAAAACCCCTTTCTCACTAACATACGGGATAGAATAACTCATACTAACTGAACCTAAGGTTTCAAAAATAAGGTTCTAACATATGACAATATGAGATCATGTGTCACAACCCTAGAATTTGTAGAGGAGTTACGAGATAATGCACAAGCAAAGAATGTTGCTTACAAAAAGAATTAACATGATTAGAGTATCAAAAATAAAGAAACAAAAAGGGGTATTACTCCAACAGAATGTTAAAAGGGCAAACTCGGAACTAAGTGGGAAAGACCCTACATAGTGGGCAAAGACCTTCAACCCTGAACCTATAGGTTAAAGAAGGAAAGCAATTAAATTCCCAACTACGGGCACGCCAATAATCTACAACTATTAAAAAGAGGGTTGTACATTACGAAAGATCTTGTAAGATTTGGTTACACGACAACTAGCAATTTATTATTACCTTATAGAATTTAATATAATAAGGTGGATTAATCATCACGAAAAATATTAACATATGACCTGGGTCTAAGTTATCATCATTGAAGGCACGATAGAAGAGTCTGTCAAACACAAGAGGAATCTACAAGGTTTCAAAAGTTAATGATCCTTTTAACACCTCCAGACAAGAGATATACAGTAGGGAAGAAGGAAGGATGAGGTTCCCAGAACCTATCTCCTTAAACCCCGCCACTAAAGAGGCCCGCGAAAGGCCAGGGGTACTGTGAGTTCCACAAGGACTACAGACACGTGATCAATACATGTAGAGAGTTAGGTACTGATGAAGCACGAAATCTGCTACCAGTAGGCTCGCGGGGTTGCAAGGAGGGTCGGAGGCTTTGGAGTCCACGACGCGCGCTCTACGTCAATGTACCTGCAGAAGGGGAGGGGAATCGGCGACTCCCTTGGGAGTAGGCGATTCGGGCTCCTTGGATTGCTCTGGTTGGTGTGTGTTAAGTGGGAATGACTTTGGAGTAGAGGACCCCCAAGGACCCTTTTTATAGGGTCTTGGGGGGCGTTTCCCCATTCATTAGCGTGGGGCCCACCCTATTATGGTGCTCTATTGAAGGGTGTCATAATGATGTGGGCCCTCTCAAGTAACGGTTGGGAATCGGCGACTCAGGTATGGGAGTCGCCGATTCAGAGGTGGAGTCGCCGACTCCCCATGAGCCAAGTTGGCAGTCTATCAGAACTGACCACGAGGCCTAGAGTCGGCGATTCACCCCTGGAGTCGGAGACTTGGTAGTCCCAGTCGGCGATTCTCAGGTGTTTCCTTGAGTACTTGACATAGGCACTTCCTCCGCATTTGTGGAACTCTCCGGGGGTCCGGCATAAAGCGACGAAACCCTAGTCCTTGTCGAAGGGCGTTGTTGGGAGTGACTGACGTGATCAGGCATGTCTCACCAGGTACCTTCTTGGAAACTCAGGCAAAATATGGGAAGTTAAAAGGATACGTGGCAGAGATCCACGAAAAAGCAAAGCAGGGTTGTAAACCCCCAAGGAAAAAAGGAAAACGAGAACGCTCAAGGAGTCTAGATAACAAATCCAATGATAACAAAAAAAGAGGATCATCAATATAATCTTCAGAGGAGGGTCAGTAGGGCATAGCAGAGGCTACATAAGAAAAGTCCTACATGCCATTACACAACTAGAAAGGAATCGAAAGAAAAGAGCATACCCAGAGGATGCTAACTTTTCAGAAGAGAATCTCGATGATATAGCAAACCCTAACGAAGATCCACTGGTAATCTAGATAGACATACGAGCATATCTAACTCTAACCAAAGTAATGATAGATAATGGAAGCTCAGTAGATGTCTTGTATCTGGCAGCCTTTGAGAAAATGGGGTTAAAAAAAGAACAACTGACACCAGTTAAAGAAGCAATTTATGGTTTCACAAACACTAAGACCCTAGTAGTGGGAACAGTGGACTTAGAAATATCCTTGGGCGACAGAAAAGTTTCTAGAACAACACATTTTTTCGTGGCAGATATTAACTCTCCATTTAAAGGAATTCTAGAAAGACCCAGTATATACGGCTTCAAAGTTGTGCCTTCATCCTACCATCAGACCTTCGGATTTGGGGAAAGGTGGAAAAACGGCAATTGTAAAAGGAGTGCAAAGGGACTCAAGAGATTCCTATAGAAAGGCAACTAGAAGGGCCAAGCCCACAACTCTGTTCATCCGAGAAAGAGAGGATAACGAGGAAAGGGCGCCAATGGGCCAAATTGAAGAAGTTGCAATAACAAGAGGAGGGAAAATTCTAATAGGTACGTCTATTACCTCATAATTAAAAGCCTCCCTGGTAAATTTACTGAATGCTCATCAGGTCTCGTTTGTATGGAAGGGAGAGGCACCCTCACAGGTACAACGAGAAATAACGTGTTATGAGTTAAATATCGACCCTAGCTTCACTCCAGTTCGGCAAAAGCGAAGGATACTCGCAACCGAAAGAAAGGAAGCAGTGCGGGCAGAAATAGAAAATTTAGTCAGCGCAGGGCACATACACAAGGTCAAGTACCCACAATGGTTAGCCAATCCAGTAATGGTGAAAAGATCCAATGGGAAATGGCGAATATGTGTGGATTTCACTGACCTCAATAAGGCATGCTCAAGAGACAGTTACCCGCTTCCCTCAAGTGACAGATTGGTAGATGAAGCTGTAGAATCAAAATTGACGACATAGGATTATATTTTAATCATGTCGATTTAAACCCTAATTACACTATTAATCTATAGGGTGAAATTAGTCAATATTAAACCTAACTCCAATTAATTAATCATTTGAGTCAAAGGTTTAATTCAAAGTTAAAATTCAAATTGGAATAATTGCATCTTTACCTTAAATATTATTATTATTATCTTTTGACGCTTTATTCAAGGTATAATATTCCAAGGGGACAAAACACTATTCACGTTGGATTTTATTTAAAGATAAGATTCTCCAACAAAACACTATCCAAGAAAACACTATTCATGATAAAATCAAAGACAAAGCTTGGATTTATGTGAGAAATCAAGGAGCCATCCATGCATTGAAGATCCAAGGGTGGACATTGAGTGGCCAAGGCTATAGATAGAAGGGTATTCCCCTCATTTTCACTCCACACTACAAGCAATCAAAAGAGTTTTTCACTCCATATTTGAGTTCCCACGTTTTTGCCTCCAAGCTTCCAAAGTGCTTAAGTGTCCTAGCTTTCCAAAGCTTCAAAAGTTCTCCAACTTCTTCTTCTAATCTTCTTGTTTATCTCTACAAGTAAGAAGTGTTGTTTGCTTAATATTCCACTCCTCTAATCATATCTTGTGTGTGTCCACTTTGGTTGAGAGGTTTGTCTCAATATCACCAAAGTGTGAGAGAATGTTTTTGAGCTCAACCAAAAAGCTCTAAGTTTGGTTTTATAGAGTTTCCAGGAAAACTCTTAGGTCGAATCTACCTTGAAAGATTTCTAGGTTTTTAAGAGTTTCTTAATACTCTAAGGTGTGAGTCTACCCATAAAATTAAGACTGGTTCCTAAACGAAGTTAGCCTTAAAACTTAGAGAGGTTTTTAAGAGTTCCTTGATACTCTAAGGTACTAATTTACCCGTAAAAGTTGGAGGTTTTTAAGAGTTCCATAATACTCTAAGGTGTGAATGTACCCGTAAAAGACTGGTTCCTAAGCGAAGTTAGCCTTAAAGCTTCTTAAAGCTTAGAGAGGTTTTTAAGAGTTTCATTGATACTCTAATGTTTTCCATAACCTTTAGGTTAGTGAATTCCGATAGTTGGTCGGGACTGGATTGACCCTTGTTTGGGTGAACCAGTATAAATTCTCTTTTGTTGTTCTTTGTTAACTTTAGTTTTTATCTTTCATCTAAAAACAACTAAACAACATTTGATTGAAAAGGATCCCTCTTCCAGTTATCAGGTCAAATACAGAGGTTGACTACTTTACGCATATCCCTCATCCAGTTATCTAGTCAACTATCTGAGGTTATATTATTTGCCTTAAGTCTTTATTTAGATATTTTCTCAAGCATTTACTTATCAAATATATATATCCAGTTATCTGGTCATTTACTCTATAACTTGCTTATTAAATATATATCCAGTTATCTGATCATTTACTCTATAATATAACTTGTGTTTATAATATAACTTAGTATACTACAGTTGTTTATAAAACACTATCTGAAAAGTTAACTTTGTATTCATATACTGTAGTAAACTTCGAGAGAAAAAGGCAATTCCAATATATAATATTATAAGATATAATATTATATTTCTTAAAATCACATAATAGTATTATATTGCTAACAATATTTATACTATTATTACAACCATTTGTGTATTTAAGTGTGTGCAGGTAATTTCGCTATTAATCTGCACAAATCGAAAAGAGGCTATTATCCCCCCTTATAGCCTCGGATCACGATCCAACAGAAGCTTCTGAAAATGAAGTACTATCAATGATGGATGCTCACTCAGGTTATAACCAAATACTCATGAAGGAAGAGGATGAGGAGGTTACGTCATTTATCACGGAATGGAGAACTTTCTGCTATAGGGTTATACCATTCGGGCTACGAAATGCAGGCGCAACCTTTCAAAGGCTCATGGACAAGCTATTCAG
This sequence comes from Zostera marina, assembly GCA_001185155.1. NCBI lineage: Eukaryota > Viridiplantae > Streptophyta > Magnoliopsida > Alismatales > Zosteraceae > Zostera > Zostera marina. Next base: position 497,899 of record LFYR01000129.1, on the reverse strand, counting down.
GGAGCAGGAAGGAAGAAATGTTTTGGCATATGTAGGCAATAGTTTGGTAAAATCAAGGTACGCGAAGGATCACCCAGAGGATCTACGAGAAACGTTGGAAACCCTGAAAAGGTACGGAATGATGCTTAATCCGTCCAAATGCAGCTTTGGAGTTCAGGAAGGGAAATTCTTAGGGTTCTATGTGCGCCAAAAAGAAAGAAAATCTAACCCAGAGAAAGTAACTGCAATTTTGGAGACTAAGCCACCGCAAACTATCAGGAAAGTACAAAAGCTCAATGGGAAGATCAACGTCTTGAGCAGATTCATATCCAAAGTGGCAGACAAGTGTAAACCCTTTTTCCAACTGCTAAAAACAAGTCAAAAGGGAGCGGTAACGTGGACTCCGGAATGCGAATAGGCCATCGAACAGTTAAAGAAACACTTAATATCATTGCCACATTTAGCATCCCCTCAGACATGAGAGGATTTATATGTTTACGTGGCTACATCAGAAAAAGCAACCAGCACGGTACTGATTTGTAGAGGGATAGTGAACATCTATTATCATTCCAAGAGGCTGCAAGGGGCAGAGACCCGACATTGTCCAATTGAGAAAATTGTTCTCACCATCATACACGCAGCACGAAGATTTCAAACATATTTTCTGGCACACACGATCAAGGTTTTGTCTGAACATCCACTACGAAGGATCATTCACAGACCAGACACATCTGGCAGACTCACGAAATGGGCCCTGGAGCTGAGCGAGTTTGATGTCGATTTTGTTCCAAGTACAACCATCAAAGGACAAGCCATTGCAGAATTCATAGTAGATATGACACAAGGCAATGAGGATTCTCCTTGGGTAGTGAATGTCGATGACTCGAGCTGCAGCACAGGTGCCGGAATAGGGGTCAAGATAATAACTCCAGACCAGAAAATACACGAACACCCGGTAAGGCTGCAATTTACGGCAACAAACAACACAGCAGAATACGAAGTTGTAATGCGGCATGTAGCAATAATAAACAAAATGATAACACTCCTCGAACAAAGTTTCCTGAGAAGCCACAACAACACTCTACCTAACAAAGAGCAGGCAGATCCAAAGAGGTGCGCATGGATCAAGTAAACCCAAAATCTTATGAAGCTCCTCGATCTTTCCCTGCACAAAATCAGCAAAGAGACTCACTAGAAGAGTCATGTCTGGGAGGAGTGAAGGAACCAAACACATTTATATGGGTCAAGGAGAGCAGGACCAATCTAAAATCGACCAGAGAAAGTTGAGGCCAAGAAGTCGACCAGAGAAAGTTGAGGCCAAGAAGTCGACCAGAGAAAGTCATGCAACAAGCCGACCTCTTCTCGAAAGTCGACTCTTTCAAGGATAGAGTTGAACCTAGATTATCACCAACTTATAATCTAGGAATGGGGAAGTGGTCGAACCCAAAGGAAGAGATGATGTTCCGAGTTATTTGTATAGCACGTTCTCCTCTAACGAGATTTCAACAGAGGTCGATGTTCCGAGGCTCGACATTTGTAAAATGCGGCTCGACATCTGGACCCAGAGGTTGAAAATCACGGCGCGAGATTTCAACAGAGGTCGATGTTCCGAGGCTTGACATTTGTAAAATACGGCTCGACATCTGGACCCAGAGGTTGAAAATCACGACGCGAGATTTTAACAAAGGTCGATGTTCCGAGACTCGACATTTAAAAAATGCGGCTCGACATCTGGACCAGGAATTTAAAATTCACGGCGCGAGATTTTAACAAGGGTCGATGCTCCGAGGCTCGACATTTGAAAAATGCGGCTCAACATCTGGACCGAGAGGTTGAAAATCACGGCGCGAGATTTTAACATAATTCGATTCACTGGCTCGACATTTGAAAAATGCGGCCCGACATCTGAACTCACCACCGGAGGGGTGTGTAAGGAAATATCTCTGGATAATCACCAAGTCAGGGGGGTGTAAGAAATACCTCTGAACACACCACCGAAGGGGTGTGTAAGGAAATACCTCTGGATGTTCACCAAGTCAGGGGGGTTTACGAAAAATACCTTTGAATTCACTACCGGAGGGGTGTTTTGGCGTAATACCTCTGGATGTTCACCAAGTCAGGGGGGTGTACGAGAAATACCTCTGAACTCACCACCAGAGGGGTGTGTAAGGAAATACCTCTGGATGATCACCAAGTCAGGGGGGTGTACAAGAAATACCTCTGAATTCACCACCAGAGAGGTGTTTTGGCGAAATACCTCTGGATGTTCACCAAGTCAGGGGGTGTACGAGAAATACCTCTGAATTTACCACCGGAGGGGCGTTTTGGCGAAATACCTCTGGATTGTCACCAAGTCATGGGGTGTACGAGAAATACCTCTGAGATTTCACCAAGTCATGGGGTGTACGAGAATACCTCTGAGATTTCACCAAGTCAGGGGGGTGTACGAGAAATACCTCTGAGATTTCACCAAGTCAGGGGGGTGTAGGAGATATACCTCTGAGATTTCACCAAGTCAGGGGGGTGTACGAGAAATACCTCTGAGATTTCACCACGTCAGAGGGGTGTACGAGAAATACCTCTGAGATTTCACTAAGTCATGGGGTGTACGAGAAATACCTCTGGATTTTCGCCTATCAAGGAAGTGAAAGATAAAGGGCAAGGGATCCGACCATGGCTCGGTCACACGCTCAAGCGGACAACGATCAGAGGGTCAGGAATAAGTTCGCACGGAGAGCGGCTCGCTCACTTCAGTTGCTCGAAACAGGCACTGACAAGGGGAGAAGGGGGGGCACCCCGAAAATATAAGTTGTGCATCAAACCCTACGAGTACGAGAATGGGTCTCTTGTTGCTACGTGGGGGGGAACCCTGGTGTTACCAGAGTAGGGACCCGATACCTCCAATTGAAAAGATTGTTCACGCCGTCGTACATGCAGCACGAAGATTTCGAGCATATTTCCCGGCTCACACGATCAAAGTCCTGACTAAACATCCACTAAGAAGGATCATTCACAGGCCAGATACGTCGGGCAGACTCAGAAAGTGGGCCCTGGAACTGAGCAAGTTTGACGTCGATTTTATTCCAGCTACAACCATCAAAGGACAAGCCATTGCGGACTTCATAGTAGATATGACACAGAGCAATGAGGACTCTCCTTGGGTAGTGGAAGTCGACGGCTCGAGCTGCAGTGCAGGTGCCGGAGTAGGGGTCAAGATAATAACCCTGGACCAGAAAATATACTAACACTCGGTAAGACTGCAATTCACGGCCACGAACAACACAGCAGAATATGAGACTGTAATCCAAGGTTTGAAAATAATCAAAACATTGGGAGTCTGTTCAGTAATAGTCGGAAGCTGCAAACGCGCATCCCGAGATTCTGCCAAATAGAGGACATTCTATACAAGAAATCATATGATGTGCCATTAATGAAATATGTCTCTAAAGAAAAGGGTCAGTTTATAGTTGAGGAAATCCACCAAGGAGTATGTGGAATCCATCAAGGGGGAAGATCCCTGGCTCAGAGAATATTGCGACAAGGGTACTTCTGGCCCAGTCTAAAAAAAGATGCGGTCCTATTCGCACGAAAATGCAGAGCATGCCAAGTTCACAGAAACATTCAGAGAAATCCCGCTACGCTACTAACGGGAGTCAGTAATCCCATCCCATTCGCAATGTGGGGTTTGGATATCGTTGGGTCATTCCCACCATCCACAGGCCAGACCAAATTTATATTCGTTGCAGTAAACTATTTACCAAGTGGTTCGAAGCAGTAGAAGTACCCAAAATAACCCAAGGCGCAGCAGCCAAATTCGTGTTCCGATGCATCATGTGCAGATTCGGCACGCCACTTCACATAGTCACAGATAACGAGACACAGTTTACAGGCGGAGAATTCACAAGGCTATGCGACAACATGGGCACGAAGGTGCACTTCTCGTCAGTATATCGACCACAAGGAAATGGGCAGGTAGAGGTCACCAATAGGGCCATTGTCCAAGGGCTAAAAAAGAAAGTCGAACAGGCCAAAAACACATGGGCTGACCTACTCCCAGAGATCCTGTGAGCTTATCGAACCACAGAGAAGACACCAACCGGTGAAACCCCATTCGCTCTAACATACGGAATGGAGGTGTTAATCCCAACAGAGCTCAGTATCCCCACAATTAGGGTGTTAACATACGATGCAGAAGAAAACATGAAATCGTGTGCTACGACCCTCGATCTAGTGGATGAATTACGAGATAATGCCCAAGCTAAGAATGCCGCCTATAAACAAAGTGTCGCCAAGTATCACTACATAAATGTGAAGCTGAAGAACATAAGGAAGGGGAGCCTGGTCTTAAGGAAGGCTAGTATAACAAAAAAGGATTGTTCAAAGGGCAAGTAGGAGCCAATTCGGAGGGACCCTACATAGTAGGAGAAGAACTCCGTCCCGGGACCTACAGACTAAAAAGGGAGGACGGGAGCTATATTCCCAACACCTGGCATGCTGACAATTTACAGTGGTACTTTTAGAGAAAAATGTACAAAATTCAGCAGTATACATTAATTGCGAAACTACTTTCTAAGTAATTGAAGTTATCTTACAAAAATCAGAATTAATGTTAACAGTACCGAAAAATGTTAAAACTATAAAAAATAAACAAAGAGTTTTAAAATAAAAGTGTTCAGGGTGCAGGAGAAGCATTCTTTTCAGAAACAGTAGCGTCAACCTTCACAGGTTTACCATCAACAACATCTAAAAAATTTCCAATGACGCCATCTCTGCTTCATCAAGAACTTCAACAGTAGATGGGGCTTCAGAGGCAGGTAACAGAAAGGGTACGGCAGTAATAGGTTGAACTTCAGCAATAGGTTCAACGTATCCCGATCTGATCCTCTCGGCCTCCTCCGGATGAGTCTGGACCCACTTCAGAACATCCCCAGCATCAAACCCAGGATGTAGATGAGGACCAAACAGAACCAAATTGTTGGAGTCATCGATATTTCCCTGAAGTATCTCTCGGAGAATCTCATCGTTTTCATCATAATCTTTCTGGAGCGCAGATAAATCCTCAGTCAACTCCGAGTTATAATCAGAAGATCAACAGCAGAAGTCTGGTTAGCCTTCAGACTATTCACTTCGCCCCGAAGCTGAAGAATAGTCTGATCAGCAGCTTGCATAGATATCTCAAGAGATTCAGTAATGGTCTTCTGAATCGTTACTTCCGTGTCAGCGCTTATCTTCTCAGCCCGGGCATCAGCATGCTCACTCTGCATGATCCTATTCTTCTTCTCCAGCTCCTTAATCTCAGAATCTTTAGCAGCAACATCCCGTGCAAGTGTCTTATTCTGAGTATGAAGCCAGGCATTGGTCCCAGCATAGTCCTTGACCTTGGCTTCAGTAGCTTTCAGACTCCATCTCAGAAGGGTAAGTTCATCAAGAATCTGATGATGATCCTGGAGCTTCGCAAGAGGAGCCAGTCCACCCTTAAACAGATGATCAAGCTGTAAAATAAAAGTGTTAGAAAAATCAAAGGAGGAAAGAAGAAGCAATAAAAACTTACGTTTGCGAGATTATGAGCAAACTCTTCAACCAGCTTATCCATGTGATACATAGAAATCCTCTTCAGGGCAGCCTGACTTGCAGCAGTTTCAGGAACAATAGGAGCCTTACTCCCATAATTCGTCGCATGGTAACCCTCGTAACCCGACAGCTGGTTGTCATGTGTAGATTGGTAAGAAGGCTTTAGAACCTCCTTCACAAGGGGCCGGGAAGATGAACCCGACTCGAAATTGCGCGCCTTCTTCACAGGAAGAGAACCAGTTGGGAGAAGACCCCTCTTCCTACAATCTTCAGCTCTCTGAACTGGAACCTGGGTTACAACTTCCGGATCTCGCTGAATCTCTCCATCCTCAGCCTCGGTGTTAGAAGCCTTGGAAGCAGCCATCTTCCGCAATCTCCTCGCATCAGAAGACTTGGCGGAGGCAGGATAGAGCTTGGAGCCTATCTTCTGTTGACTGAGCCTTTCGGTTGTGCCACCAAAGGATTTCAGATATTCTGCACAGAAGACAGTTGTCAGAAAAACAGAAAGTAAAAACATATAGAAAGAAAATGTAATCAACCTTGAGTAAATGCATCCTCGATAGCCTTACAAACATGGATAGGGCGAGAATATGTATCTCTCAACAGTTATACATGACCTAACTCCTCAGTACTGAGAATTGGCTTGAGGATGGGGGTTCGATGCTTGGCCAGAATGGGGGTCATAATAGTACCCGAGCACAAGCGGGCATCAACAAAAACAAACTTATTTTTATTCCTCTTCGTAGGAGGGTCTCAAAGAAGAGGTCTATGACCAGTAGAATATGGTCGACTCGAGCAAGAAATCATCGTCTCAGAATGAGACGCAGCAGAAAAAGAAAAGTAATGGAAAAACAGACTAGCAGTGGGTTTGATATGTAAGTCCCGAAGGACATTCAGAAAACCATAGGCGTAGAAGAAAAAAGCAAGACCCAATTGGGATATGCACACGCCTGCAAATTTCAGAATTTCACTAATGAAAAATGGAATTGGGAGAATGGGGAAGTTAGTAAAATAATATTTCGGGAGAGCAACCATATAGTACGGTGCTACATCACCCGTAAGCTCATCAGGATATAACTAGTAAACCCTCACTCTCAATTCCAAGATCAACAGGAGCTTGACAGCAGCGTCCTTCGACAACCTGTTGGTGGAAACAGGATTCACAACCTCAGGATAGGCAGTGATGTCAGAGGAGATGGACCTAATTGAACCATATTCCACCCCGTATGGTTGTTCCCTCAGTTGAAAAGGAACACGATGGTAGCCATAGGGGCGAATGACAAAAACATCCCATTTCTTTCTACTTCCATCCAGTTCATGGTAGAAAGAGGGAGAAGGACCCCCTTATCTTCATTGATAGGAGTAGGAAAGGAGTAGAGAGTCCTAGATTTCTTGGGCTTTTCCAGAAAGAAAAGCGGAGGGTCTTCGACTATATCGTCCCGAGTAACTTCAGGGGGCAGCCCAACCGGGGACAGCGGTGACACAGGACTGCGGCCGATAAAAACCTCCGTAGGAGTAAGGAGAGGCCCAGAACCACCCACGCTGACATCCCCTTCAGAACTCTCAGCAGAGCAACTCTCGTCGGAATTCTCATCTCGTCCAAAGTGAGAAGGGAGAGGGTCCCGATCGCTGATTAATTCAGAGGAAGAAGCCTCAGAATCGTCGTCACCCTCCCCGTTAGAGGAAGAAGCAGGGGGACCTACAAGAAAGGTTCGTAAATAAACCCCACCCAGTTAAAAGAGAAAAATCAAAGTAAGAGAAACTTACTATCCCGGGGAGGGGGCATCGCCTTCATCGAAGACGCTCTAGAAGGCGTAGCTTCGGCAATAGGCAAGTTCTCAGACAAACCCTCAGAGTGAAGGTTAGACCCATAGGCGTCAATGGTGATAGAATCACCTTCAGCCGTAGGGATGGAGTGGTGAGTAGCATCTCCCACATTTTCCTTAGCTCGCTCAACGCGAGACTTCTCAGTAGGAAGAGCTTTATCCTTGCCAGAAGACATCTGCAAAAATCAAAGGATCAGCTCGACATTTAAAAAAAAAAGTCAAATAAAGAAAAATTGACCCTAAAAAAGTCGAGAGGGAAAAGGGTCCACCCACAGGCCGAAATCAGGAAGTCGAGCCTCAGAAATCGACCCTACCCACAGGTTACTTCAGAGGAAGTCGACCAAATGACCTAACCAAAGTCGACCACCCAGAAGGGAAGAGTTCTAAAAGATCGACCACAGAAGTCAACCCCAGAGAAATCGAACCCCATCCGAAGGTGAAACGACCAAGAAGTCGACCACAAAAGGCCAACCCTAAGAAGTCGAACCGACAACGGGGGAGGGAGACCTCAGAAAACTCGACTCCAAGAAGTCGGCTCAGGGAAGAATACCCCTTTTCCTAGTGTAAGTCGAACCCTTACACTGGGAACTCGAGCAGCGCAGAAAACACGAGCAGAGAGGCGAAGAACTCGAGCAGGAGGGAGGAGAGTAACAAGGAAATGAATCTCCCCCCCCACCTCTCGGCTATTTATAGAAGGAAAGTCGAGAGGGGCTCGAAGTCAGGCCCAGGACACCCCAGCTCAACGCCCGGCTCGACATCAGAACCCAACGCCCGACATTTGTAGTCACCTGCTCGACATTACAGATTCCAACAGCGGTTGATGATCGAAGGCTCGACATTTAGCAAAGCGGCTCGACATCTGAACCCAGAGGTGGAAAATTACAGCACGAGATTCCAACAGCGGTCGATGATCGAAGTCTCGACATTTAGGAATGCGGCTTGACATCTGAACCCAGAGGTGGATAATACAGCGCGAGATTCCAAAAGAGGTCGATGATCGAACGCTCGACATTTGAAAATTTGACTCGACATCAGGACCCAAAATTTGAAAATCTCAGCGCGAGATTGCAGAAACAGTAAGTCATCAAAAGCTCGACATTTAAGAATGGCTCGACATTCGAAGAAAAGGACTCGACATCCGACTTAGAATCTGAAAGTCACGGTACGAGATTTCAACAGATATCGAGCACGAAGGCTTGACAATACGGCTCGACATTTTGACCAAGTCAACGTAAAAAAAAAGAAGAAGGCAGAACTCGACATTTTCTTATCATCAAGTCAACAAAAAACACATCTATACAAGTCCCTATTCAAAAATTGATACGACGGCGAAGCCGCCTAGGAACATCAACCATAGGAGATCTAACACGACGGGAGCGCCTCCGACGACGACCATGTATCACAACAACAGGCTCCTCAAGGGAAAGATCCCCAGCAGGCCACTCCGCAACACAAGGTTTCACGAGCAGCCACGGGAATGCCCTGCCGCTCCAAGATAGCTTGGCGAAGAGCAGGCAGATCCAAGGCAGATGCACGAGGATCAAGCAAACCCAAAATCCCGTTAAGCTCCTCAATCTCTCCCTGAACAAAGTCAGCAAAGAGACTCACTAGAAGAGCCATGTTTGAGAAAAGTAGAGAAGCGAGATACGTATTTATAGGGGAACAGGAAGATATCCATAGAAGATCAAATCAAAAGTCGAGATGAATAAGTCGAGTTCAAAAAGTCGAGGCCAACAAGTCGAGCAGAGCAGTCACCCAGCTAGGGGGGTGTAAGAAATACCTCTGGACAGTGACCCAGCCAGGGGGTGTTAGAAATACCTATGGACAGTCACCTAGCCAGGGGGTGTAAGGAATACCTTTGGACAGTGACCCAGCCAGGGGGTGTAAGAAATACCTTTGGACAGTCACCTAGCCAGGGGGGGTGTATGAAATACCTCTGGAGAGTCACCTAGCCAGGGGGTGTAAGAAGAAATACCTCTGGGCAGTCACCCAGCCAGGGGGGGTGTAAGAAATACCTCTGGACAATCACCCAGCCAGGGGGGGTGTAAGAAATACCTCTGGACAGTCACCCAGCCAGGGGGGTGTAAGAAATACCTCTGGACAGTCACCTAGCCAGGGGGGTGTAAGAAATACCTCTGGACAGTCACCTAGCCAGGGGGGTGTAAGAAGAACTACCTTTGGACAGTCACCCAGCCAAGGGGGTGTAAGAAATACCTCTGGACAGTCACCAAGCCAGGGGGTGTAAGAAATACCTATGGACAGTCACCCAGTCAGAGGGGTGTAAGAAGAAATACCTCTGGACAGACACCAAGGCAGGGGGGTGTAAGAAGAAATACCTTTAGACAGACACCAAGTCAGGGGGTGTAAGAAGAAATATCTCTGGACAGACACCAAGGCAGGGGGTGTAAGAAGAAATACCTCTGGACAGACACCAAGCCAGGGGGGCGTAAGAAGAAATACCTCTGGATAGTCACCAAGCCAGGGGGTGTAAGAAGAAATACCTCTGGACAGGTAGATACTAAGCCAGGGGGGTGTAAGAAATACCCCTGGCCTAAGGAAGCAAAAAACAAGGGAATAGAGACCCGAGCAGGCTTGGTTGAAACGCTTAGGTGGACAAAGATTGTAGGGTCAAGAACAAGTTCACGCGGAAAGCAGCCCAGGTACTTCAACCACTCAAAAAAGGCACTGGCAGGGGGAGAAAGGGGGGGCACCTCATAAAATGTAAGTTGTGCGTCTAATCTCATAAACACAAGAATGGGCCTCCCGTCGCTGCAAGAGGGGGAACCCTAGTGACACCAGGGTAGGAACCCCTACCATTGCAAGCAAGGGAGGGGGGGAGTACTAGTGATGCAGGACCTGACACTCAGATAACACCAACCAGGAAGCAGTCCCCAAGATTCCTATGTGTCAAAGGGGGGGAGTACAGGTGATACAATATCCTGTACCGGACCACAACACCAGTTTGAGATAACCCAGAATGATTGAAAGCACCTGTAAAAGCAATGGGAGGCCCTAGTCGACTTTATGAGGAAGTCGACCCCACCGGGCGACTTTAGCCAAGTCGACCTCTAAAGAGGTCGAGGGCCAAAAGTCGACCTCACAAAGTCGACCCAGGCCGAATCTGGACAGTTAGGCGGTTAGAGCCCTAATGACCAGATTACCCCATGAGGACCCTATAAATAGGGGTCATCACCACTCATTAGAGGTTAGGTTATTTGGAGTGAGAGAGAACCCCTGCCAGAGAGAGCCTGAGTGACTAGAGTGTCCGAGCGATTTCCGGCGGAGTTCACGGCCCTACGCTTGTTCGAAGCGTCGTCCGAGCACTGATCGGGTTCCACCCTTATCAACTACCACTCCCGATCGCTGCAAGGAGCAGAGGAGAGGTATCCAGACATCGAGAAGTTGGCTCTAGCGGCGGTCTTGGCAGTCCGGATCGGAGGTTGAAACCATACTTCCACACCCACACAATAACCATCCCAACGGCACACCCACTGCTCCAGCTGCTGCAAAAGCCTGACGTCTCCGGGCGCCTAACAAAATGGATCATGGAACTCAGCGAATTCCATATAGAATTTATCCCAGCCAAGGCGATAAAGGGACAGACTGTGGCAGACTTCATGGCCGAACTTGCCCCGCGAAGATCGGCACGAGCGGAGGAGCAATGGTGGGTGGTCCACGTCGACGGATCGGCCAGCAAGGCGGGATGCGGCGCGGGGGTAGTAATAAAAATCCCGACAGGAGAGAAAATCGAGTATTTGATATATTTCGGCTTCCAGGCACTAACAACGCAGCCGAATACGAGGTTCTCCTGGCCGGAATCAGGTTGGCGTCGGGACTCGGCTCGGTAAGGATCCACCTCAACACGGACTCCTGTCTGGTGGCAAAGCAAGTCAGAGTAGAGTTCGTGTCCAAAGAGGACTCGATGTCAGCCTACGTGGCAGAGGCCCGGACGGCCCTAGGGCAGTTCGAGGAATGGAAGATTACCCATTACAAGGTTCATCGAGTCGGGCGAGAAACTAGCGAACGCCATGGAGGCCAGGAAGCTGAGAAACCGGGCAGCATAGTTCGCGGTCGCCCAGGGCATGCTGTTCCGCCGGTCGGCCGCGGAGGAAGGCCCCGCTGCGACTTTGCGTCTCCCGAGAGGACGGCAAAGCCATTGAGCGGAGCATCCACACAGGAGGTGAGTGGAGCCCACCAAGGGGGATGGGCGCTAGAGAAGAAGGTAGTCAGCCAGGGCTACTATTGGCCCGAATCAATAAAGGATGCGGAAGAGATAGTGGACAAGTGCGACGAATGCCAACGTCATTCGAACGTCCACCATGATGAAAGCAGTAACGACACCCGTCCCCTTCGCACGATGGGGAATAGACATCATGGACCCTTTTCCACCCGCATCAAGGGGAAGGAAGTTCCTTTTCGTGGCAGTAGACTACTTCACGAAATGGGCCGAGACGGAGGCCACCAACACAATCACCGAACAAAATGTGGTGAACTTCGTGTTCAGGAGCATCGTGTGTCGATTCGGGGTCCCGATCCAAATAATAATGGACAAAGGGACACAATTCATGGGCAAGAAGTTAAGAGAGTTCTACGAGGATAGCGGAATCAAGTTGAGCTTCGCCTCGGTGTACCACCCGGAAGGCAAACGGTCAGGTGGAGGTGACGAACCGCACCATTGTCTCTATCCTAAAAAGAAAGGTGGGCGAGCACCCGGGCACTTGGGCGGACAAGATCCCAGAAATCATGTGGGCATACCGGACGACCATCCGGACACCCACAGGTTAGACACCGTTCGCCCTCGCTTTCAAGATCGAGGCATTAGCTCCCGCGGAACTTGTATGTTCAACCGCCAGGATCGAGCAGTTCCAGCCGGGGGCGAACGACAGGGCAATACTCCTAGAAGGGGAGTATAGGGAAGAATGAAGAGAGGAATCCACTCTTAGGGATCTCACGTATAAGCGAAGGGTAGAAAAGTATCACAATGAGAGGGTGGCCGAAAAGAACCTGTCACCGGGCGACCTAGTCCTAAGAAATGCCAAAGTAATGGACGTGGACAAAACAGAGGGAAAGTTATCGGCAAGATGGGAAGGTCCGTACGTGATTTTGGACGAGGTCCTCCCCGACAACTTCCGTAGGTGATAGAGAGAATCTGGCACGCAGATAATCATGAAAAATACAAGCGCTGAGCGTCGGAACGCGCCTCTCCCGCCTTGTTTTTTTTTCTTTTCTGTCCCTAGTACAAATGATGTCTACAATAAGGAAATCAAAGCTACTTTTTCTTCGCCTTGATCCTTTTTTCCGTTGCAAGGAGTAGTGGGAGTAAGGGCCCTCCGTCCAAGCACACGGGGGAGAGTAGCCGGTCGAACAAGCGTCTCCCGGTGTTCTTAGGCCTCACGAAGACCACGAAAAATACAAAAAAATGAAAGAGGCCCGCCACCAAAGTCGTCCGAATGCACCTAAAGCCAAAAGGCCACGAGAGGATACTCGGCTCGTCTAGGCCGCCCCGAATACAAGCATAAAAGTAAGAATGCGAAAGCGATATGCGAAAACAAAAAACAAAAAACAAGTGTTTGTTGCAGGTTGGAAAAAGTAACAAAAAGAGCTACATTCAAGACGGGGGAGTAGGAGAAATGTAGTCGGGGAGATTAGAGTCCAGATTTTCTTCCTCGCTATAGCCTGCGTCCGTAGGAGGTTGAGATTCAGGAGGGCCGGCCCCGTCAGCCACCTGTCAGCCACCTGCCAGCAACCCCATTCCTCGCGAGTGCGGGGCACGACAACAACTTGAAGTACCGGGTAGGCAAGGCTGTACATAGCACGCCCATGTTCGTATCCCTTCCAGAACCCCGCACGATTGTCAACCAGACTCTGACGTCGAGCTTCCTCTCGTGACGCGACAAATCGCGCATAAAACCCAGCCGTAAGAGAGGAGATGGCCTCGTCGCGACTTTCCTGTACCAGCTTTTCCGTGCACTCGACCGCCCTGCTAAGAGCAGCCGCAGATTCGGCCCCACGAGCCTCCGCCCATTCTAACTTGGACTCAACATCCTGGACCGATCGCTGAGCGTCCACAAGGGCCTGTTCCAGCGCCGCAACCTCACCCAAAACTTCCTCCCACAGACGTGTAGCCTCCGCAGCCACAACTTCGACGCGAACCTGTTCCAGCTGGACCCAGTGCTCCTCCTCGTCCTTCGAAGCCTCCATGACCGCCCGATCGCGCTCCGTCACAGCGGCCGAGACCTCCCCATCCAGGCGGGCAACCTGAGCGATCAGCTTTTTCATCTCCTTGCCCAGGTCGAGACCGCGCTGGAGGCGCACGTAGGAAAGCGCGGCGCCGCGAAGACTGTCGATATAGAGATCACGGTCAAGCGCACGGGCGTCGCGGGCAAACATGTCCAGGTAGTCAGATTCATCCTCCAAGAAGGGCTGGAGAAAATTGAAGCCCATTAGAAGCACTCCCGAGATCTGAAGAATGGAGGCCGAGGGGTCAACCGGGGAGGGTTCAGCAGGAAATTTGCCCTCAAGGGTAGCAGAATCCAGGACTGCGCCGAAGGCCTGCCGGATCAATATCTTCGGTCCCAATTCATAGGCGGGGCTAGAGGACCCATGCCCCGAAATTTCACCCACTTCGAACTTCTTCGGCTCCCCGCAGAGGGGGTCGGGTGACTTCCTCATCCCAGCCCTCCGCCTCTCGGAGCGAGCGTTGTGAAGAGGCGAGTCGGCCCCGTCGTCAGTGACCTCGCTGGAGGTGTCGACGTCCAAGTGCACCACGGGTTTCTCCTCCAAGTGGACGATATGCGTCCTCTTTTTCTTCTTCCGGGTGGGGGGCACGAATCCTTCCATGTTCTCAACCCGGCGGTTCTCCGCGCACCGCATTTGTTCCTCAAGAGCCCAGCCGTGCAGAAGAAGGTTGGGATCCACAACACAGTGGCGGGAGAAATCAAGGAGCAGATGGTTCGCCCTCCGATCAACATCGTTCATGCGTAAGGTTGGTGGTGATACAGTATCCCGAACTTGGTCACAACGCGCCAGCAACTAGAAGTCCGGATAGCCCAAGATGAGCTGAGACACCTATTCCAGGTTTGGGGAGGTTCCAAGTCAACTACTGGGAAGATCGACTTTCCCAGAGTTCGACTTTCCTAGGACTCGACTTCTGAATAAAGTCGAGTCTTGGAAAAGTCGGACCCCAAGGAAGTCGATTCCAGAAATGTCGACCTTGGACCAGATCTGATCAGTTAGGCGGTTACAGCCCAAATGACCAGATTACCCCCATAAAAAGTCCTATAAATAGGAGGCATCTCTCACTCATTAAGGCAGGTCATTAAGAGTGGAGAAGTCCCAGCGAAGCAGAGCTCTGAGCAACTGAGTACCGGCCTGATTTCCCCGCGGAGTTCCCCGCCTGGCGCTTGTTGGAAGCGTCTTGGAGTACTGATCAGGTTCCACCCTCATCAATTGGGATGATAGTTGTGCGGGTCTTCAAGGTGTCCAACGTCTCCCACCCACTAGGAAGGGGATGCGCACGATTGAGAGGACCAAGGCAGTACAACTCCACGAAAAAGAAGAAATCGCACCACCTGTGCGCGCGATCATGAAGAATCTCGAAGAGAGCGGACCCCGCCCGAGCGGCGATAAGCACGCGGTTCCTATCCGTGCTCATAGGGAGAATGTGGAACCTATCGAATACGAGCATGTCGATGAAGATCCAGTTGATGTAGATCTAGTCGATGAAGATTCAGTCGATAAGATCCAGAGAACAGATATGATGATTCATTTTTACGACGTCTAAAAGAAGGTGAAGAACAATTATATCCAGGTTGCACAGAGTTTTCGAAACTCACTTTTATCTTGGAATTGTATCAATTAAAGTATGACAATCATTGGAGTGATAAAAGTTTTCAGAAATTATTATCCATCATGCGTCATGCTATTCCAAATGGTGAGTCGGCCATTTCAAAAACCATGTACCATGTGAAGTCAATGGTTCGCTGGGGCTCAATTATAAGAAAATCGATGCATGTCGCAACGATTGTATTTTATATCGAAATGAGTATGCAGACGCAGAATCTTGTCCAAATTGTGGAACGTGTAGGTGGGTTGTCGAAGGCGTTCAGAAAATTAAACGTATTCCTGCGAAATGTCTTTGTCATTTTCCGTTGATTCTATGAGAAGGATAAAAGAATTAAGAATTAGTTAAACTGTTGTTAATTAAATTAGTTAGTTAACTAACTAATAGTGTTGGGTTGTAGTATATAAATGTAGGATACGTTGATAATTGAATGAGTTTTGATTTCTCATTTGGTATCAGTTACGAATTGAGAAGAACTGCAATTCAACTCTTTGATTCATCCATCGAACAAGTTGATGGCGACTCTGATTCACGCTGTTGCTGCTTCCGCCGACACCAATGGTGCGTTGTCTTTCAACATCGGCCACTGGTTCAAATCAACGATGGTGCCAGGAGATTATTTATTCTGGAAGTCGACGTTCGAGGATGTATTATTTTTGAATGGATTATCCGATGTGGTCGAATCGGATAAAATTCCCCCAGAGAAGATAATGGTTGGAAAAAGACTGGAAAACAATCCGGAGTATCAAACCTGGCGGAGTCGTAACAGACTCGTATTTGGGTGGATTAAGACCACCACAACACCACAGGTGCAACCGGTTTCCAGCTAATCCAGAAGTGTACTACTGCTCGGGAGGCATGACTTATACTTGAGGAACGACTCGCCCCAACAGTACCTGTGCTTCAAAAGGGAATTCGTGATGAATTGTGACATATGAAGAAAGAAATCAATCAGTCAATGCCGGATTATTTGAATAAAATTAAACATTTGTATGATGTTCTCGCTAATGCAGGAAGGTCGTATGACGACATCGACATCGTGAACACCGTCACCGATAGGTTAGGACCGGAGTATGATGGCTTTGTCACCTCTCTTCATATACGAGAATCGACGACGTTTACACAGGTGTATCATCTCTTGATTCAAGAAGAGAGATCGGTGAAGAAACGAAGCGAAGCCACTGCTGGTGCGAGTGCGACGGCATTTGCTGCCTACTCTTCCAAGGGACGGAGTCGAGGAGGACGTGGACGAAACCGATTTAATCGGTCAAGAGGAAGGGGGCGTTACATAGCCGATAATCCGATTGCGCCTCCAACTTACCCGGTCATTCCAGCCGTTGCGAACCCTTCCGTAAAATGTCAGATTTGCTATAAGTTGGGACATTCTGCTCGAACTTGCAACGACCGAGCAAACTTTGCATACATCGCCGGTTCTGTCGTCGATACTAATAACTACACTGAGACTCCGATAAATGATACATGGTGCTTGGACTCCGGAGCTTCTCATCACATGGTGCCAACGACCGACGCTATGACTAAAATTCAGCCATACCAAGGTAACTTTTCAATAATAATAGGTAATGGTAAATTATTAAAGGTAACTCATACTGGAAATGTTAAGTTAAAAATTGGTGATAGAGTTTTTGATCTTAGAAGGACATTATGCGTACCGAATTAAGGAAAAATCTTATATCAATTCAGAAATTGACATCTGATTATCATCTTGAATTTAGAATTTATTCAAATTGTTTTTCTCTCATTGATTCACAGATGAGGAAGACAGTGTTGACTGGTATTAGCCGTGGAGGCTTGTGCCACATCAAGATCAAAAATAACCAAGGGTATGCCTATACATCAGAGATGTGGCACAACCGATTGTGTCATCTTTCATCCCAAACTATGAATGTCATTAAATCAAAAACAGGAATACAAATGGAATCTATTCAAGATTGTTCTACATGTCCGTTAGGAAAATGCAAAAGATTGTCATTTCAAAGAAGATCGAAATATGCAGGTCAACCACTAGAGAGACTCCATATTGATTTATAGGGACCAGCATCTACAACATCAAATTATGGAAATAGATACTTTATCCTAATTGTAGATGAAAATTCAAGATTTATGTGGTTTATTCCTATTAAAACAAAGTCTGAATTTTTTGTAAATTTTAGAGAATTTCGAATAAAAGTTGAAAAGTTTTTCAATTCTCAAATTAGGTGTATACAAACTGACAATGGAAGAGAATTTATAAATTCAAGATTTAAAGAATATATTATAAGTAATGGAATAACACATTATAAATCTTGTCCATACACTTCTGCCCAAAATGGACTTGTTGAAAGGAGGCATCAAACGATTTTGCAAACAGGAAGATGCATCCTAGCAAAATCTGGCTTACCAACTAATTTTGGGAAAACGTCTTAGCAGTCTTTACAATCAATCTTTTACCTACACTAGTATTAGGAAATAAATCTCCGTTTGAGATTCTCTATAAAAAGGAACCAAATTATAAGTTCCTTAAAACTTTTGGTTGTAGTAGTTTTCCACTAATACTTCTTCAAAAATCAAAATTAGATCTTAGATCTTGTGAATGCATTTTCTTAGGATACTGTTCAAATCAAAAAGGATATAGGTATTGAGATTTTACCAATAATAAAATTTATATATCAAAACATGTAAAATTCTTAGAAACAACTTTTCCATATAAAAATCAGGAATTATATTAAACAGAAAATCAAGAAAATGAAAGAACAATTGACTTTCAACCTGTTTCATTTGACTTAGTAAATTCAATCCAATTTGGGACAATTAATCCACAAGTATTACACTCAAGTGAATCACATGAAGTAATTAGCTCATTAGGAGAATCGAATATATTCAATGAGTCACAAGTTAACATTCAACAAGGATCAAGTAGTCCTCGATCTAATGAGGTTAATGCACCAAACTTAGTAGGATCACTACAAAAAAAAAATAGGCAGTTCGGACGAAGCAGAGTTAACGGAATTTGTAACGGAATTGTCGTTAATTTTGTTGTTTCCGTTACAAATACTAGATATAAAGATGGATTTATATAGGGTAACAGATTTTTAGACTATTTTTAGACTATTTTTACAAAAAATCAATTATTTAATAATTTTTCATTTTCCCTCTTAAAACATAATTTCCCCAAATAATTTTTTTATTCCCTCCTATTCTATTTCCAATCGTTCTATTCCCTCCTCATTCTCCTGAAATCGTCGATATTCCCTCCTTCTCCTTCTAATTTCATACGGATGTTCCCTCCTTCTAATCGTCACGCTCTTTGATTTCCCTCCTATTCGGCTATCCAGCAATCCTCATTCTTCTATTCCTAAATGCCTACTTTCTTGTGTTCTTCTCATCGTAAACTTAATTTTTAATCAGATCTGTGCTCTTCTTCTTCGCGTGTCCGATGGAAACGAGCTCTACCCCACCCAATCCTCGAATCGTCGAGGATGTCTTCAAGGACTACAGCGGTCGCCATGCCGGCATCGTTCGTGCCCTAACTACCGGTTAGCTCACTTCTCCTTCTCCTCCTCCATGTTCGTATTCCTCTATTTATTTCCCTATTCGATTTTAATTCTATATCTTTATTGTTTCAAGATGTTGACGATTTCTACAGCCTTTGCGATCCAGGTGAATTCAAGGGTTCCGTTACTTCCGTTCTTGATTTTGACTGTAAATTGTGATTTTCTGGGTTTTTTCTTCTTTAAATTCATTAATTGTTTTTATGATTATTGCTTTTTTTAGAGAAGGAAAATCTATGTCTTTATGGACACCCGAGTGAAAGTTGGGAGGTGACTCTGCCTGCGGAAGAAGTGCCGCCGGAACTCCCGAAACCGGCTCTTGGGATTAACTTTGCTAGAAATGGGATGAAAAAGCAGGACTGACTTTCTCTTGTCGCTGTCCATAGTGACTCCTGGCTGATGTCTGTTTCGTTTTATTTTGGAGCACGTTTCAACAAGAACGAAAGGTATGCACTTATATATACTTCTATCATGTTGCAATTGAGTCTCTTAAGGTTTCTTTCCAATTTCTTTGCATGCTATCTATCCTCCTCCTAATTTCAGACTTGTCACTCTCGATTCTCCTCACGGGCAACACCCCCTCATTCTCCTCACTCTCTATTCTGAACTCGTCGACTCTACACTCATCGACTCCACTCTCGATTCTCCTCCTAATTTCAGACGGATTCCAGAACTCGTCCAGAAATCAGACCACACTCCGGCTCCACACTCAGACTCCACACTCAGGCTCCGGCTCCACACTCAGAACTCGTTCAGTCTCATAGGTGGGTAAATCTTAATTTTCAGGTCCCCCAATTTTTCATGTCTCCAACTTCATTGTCTTTCATTTTTTTTAAGCAAAGTTGTCTAAACTTTGTTTCTTGCATGTTAGTATAACAGTGCTTCTTCAAGAAATTGATTTATTTATCTTTTTCTGAATCAGTGAACGGATTACAAAGGTGTTATTAAGGTAACAAAGGAATATTCTTCTTATATTTTATGATATCAATAACTAGTTTAGAAGTTTAGTTTACTGAATCTGAAAAGCACTTCTATGAAAACTAAATTTAGATGTGAAGTTTAGTTTACTGAAGTTTAGTTTAGAAGTTTAGATAATTTATGCAATAAAACTATAGGCTTGGTGATCTTGGGTCTTGACCTAGGCTTGGTGATCTTGGGTCTTGCCTGGTAGGAGTAGGACAGCCCAATAATAAAGGATTTGGTTATGGTTTTGCCTGAAATGTTGGTTGATTATTTTTTTCTTTTTCAGATTTATTAAAAACAGAATATAAAAGCCAAGTTAATGTAAAAATGGCATGTTTCTTTTAAAATTTGATGATTGTTCCAATGTGTGATCTTTAATTTTTCCGTCTTCTTCTGGTTATTCAGAGGGAGAAGGAGATTGAAATAGAGGGGGATGCAGATGGAGTTATATGCGAGAGATGAATCTCTGCACAAGCTTGATAGCAAGGTTTGTGCTATTTCGATGTTTCTTTATTTTTCATCTGGATTTTGTGTGTGGTTTAACAAATCCTTCTTTTCTAGATGAAGTACCTTGAGAATGAAAATATGCTTATGGAAAGGAAACACAAGGAGCTAAAAGATTCAATTGATGAGTTGCTTAAATCAAAGGAAATCTTCTTAAAGAATTATAAGGTGAGATGTTTTAAATTTCAATTTCTTGTGGTGGTAGTGTATTAGTGCGTTATTAAAGTTCATGTTCTCATTAGCATGTCATTTATGGTCTTTTCATGAACTCATCACTCATTCATGATCCATAAGATGTTGTTTTGGATGAATATCATTTTTTTGTTAATATTTATCATTAGAAGGGGCGAGCATCACAGATTATAGGCTAATGCCCTTCCTGACATTGCAATTGATTCAATATCAAAAAGTATGATGGCTCAGAATCATGCTCTATGGTTTGCTGCTCGATTTTTGTGTATTTATACAATTATAACTCAAAATGATTTTCTGCTAAGTTTACTTACAATGATTGTTTTCATTCCTTATTTAACTAGTTCATGCTTTTAAATTTATTCTACATACTCATTCATATCTTTCTCTTATTATTTTGGAGTGATAGTCTAACAATGAATTAATTTACTGCTTCACTAGATATTTCTCTTCAATAAATATAACTTTACTGGGTATGATTTCATTTATAGTTGTAAAATAACAAACATGATTCATATCTATCGATGCTCTCTTTAACTAATAGATTCTTGTTGCTCTCTTTTTAAAATTTCTGGAAATCTGTTCCAATTAAACTAAAAAAATGATGATTTTCTGCTAAGTTCTAACAACAGTGGGGGATATTGTTTAGTACTTTAGTTAATAGGAATATCCAAGTTAAGAGTTTACATAAAAGGTTCTGTTTATGTTTACAAATTATAACTATCCACATTTTAAAATTTTGACATGTTTATTTTAGAAATAGAGATGCATATTCGAATAATAGAGATGCATATTCCACTTTTAATTTGATTAGAAACATTGGATTTTCAAATTTAAAATATTTTATCAAATATCAATGGCGTTTTTACTAATAAATCTTCTTAATTTAGAATGATTTTCTATTTCAGTCTATACTAAATTGTCAATTGTTCCAGAATAAGGATTCAATGATGGTGCTAGAAGGAAAAAATAGCAATACTCCTCAAGTTCCGACTCCAACTCCTCTTGTTCAGCTCCTTATGAATTCTCTTTCAATTTTAGATATTGGATCATGAATTAATGTTATGTTAGGGACAAGATGTTATATTTGTTGAATGTTAGATGATTTTAATCATTAATGTTAAATGAATTTAGTGAATAATATTGAATGTAAATTATAAATGTTATATGATTTTTACAGGAAAAAATATTTACAAATATATACATTTTAAAATTTACAGGAATTATGATTAATATTGGAATTTATATGTATTATGGAATTTATGCATTTTGGAATTTTTAGGTATTTGTAACGGAATTTCCGTTACAAATACCTAAAAAAATTTGTAACGGATTTTCATTCCGTTAACTTTAACTTGAGAGTATTTGTAACGGATTTAAATATTTGTAACGGAAATTTGGTAACGGACCAAAGTTAACGGAAATTCCGTTAAAAATAGTATTTGTAACGGAATTTTCGTTAACTTTGGTCGTCCAAACTGCCTACTTTTTTTTGTAATGGATCTAATAACGAGATAGGATCTAGAGGTGTAATACCTACTACTACTGAGCCACCAACAGTCCCATTACCATCAAATAGCCGAGCTTTACGACGAGGATCAAGAGAACGTCGACAAAATGTAAGGCACAAAATTTATGCCTCATATCCATCTCCATCATGTCTTCTAGCAGAGGCTATGAATATTGAGTTAAAGGAACCCACAACGTACAAACAAGCTAGTACGGAGAGTAAATGGGTTTCAGCCATGGAAGAAGAAATGAAGGCATTAAAGGAAAATGGAACATGGATGTTAATTGATAAACCATTGAATTCGGTATAACGATACAAAGCACGACTAGTAGCACAAGGGTATAACCAATATGGAGTAGACTATAGTTACTCCTATAGTCCGGTTGTTAAACCAGAAACAGTTAGATGTGTATTAGCCTTAGCAGCCTCAAAAAATTGGCAATTACGACAAATTGATGTTCGTAATGCTTTTTTAAATGGTGATATTAATGAAACCATAATAATACGTCAACCACTAGGCTTTGAGGACACAAAGTATCCTCAAAAAGTATGTTTGCTTAAGAAAGCGTTATACGGTCTTAAGCAAGCACCCCGGGCCTGGTATGCAAAATTAACAAATTTTTTAGTACACATCGGCTTTGTCAATAGTAATACCGACTCATCACTATTTACGTTTAATAAAAATTCAAAACAAGTTTGGCTTCTTGTATATGTGGATGATCTGATTTTTACAGGGAATTGTATTGATACCGTGAATACTATGATAAATATTGTCTGTGAAAAATTTAAGTGCAGGGATCTAGGCTCTTTAAGATATTTTTTAGGAATGGAGGCAATTACAAAGAATGGAATTATTCATTTAAATCAATCAAAATATGCAATGGAGCTCTTAATTCGGTTCAAACTGTCTGAGGCTAAATCTATACCAACACCTGTTGTTCCAAAATCTAAATTAGACAGGAATTCAGGAGAACTTCTTGAAGATATTAAAATGTACAGACAGATGGTGGGATGTTTACAATATCTTACAATGACTCGGCCAGATATTAGCTACGCAGTCAACCAAGTTACACAATTTCTTCAACAACCAAGGCACCATCCATAAGGGGTTAGTATTTCAAAAATACTCTAATAATACTGATGATACTTTGATTGCTTTCAGTGATTCCGATTGGGCCGGAGGTCCAGACGATCGGAGATCTACCACCGGGGCATGTGTATTTTTGGGTGGAAATTTAGTTAGCTGGATTTCAAAGAAACAAGCAACCGTTTCGAGATCAAGCGCCGATGCTGAATATCAGGCCATAGGTCATACAACATCACAAATAAGATGGTACTGCTACATTCTACGTGATCTAGGGGTACGGATTTTAGGACCACCCACGATTAAGTGTGACAATCAATCCGCTCTATTTTTGGCATCAAATCCAATCACAAAGGCAAAATCAAGACATCTTGAGGTAGACTTCCACTTCGTGAGAGAACTAATATAACAAGGAGTACTAAGAATGCAATATGTGAATACGGATGATCAAACGGCCGATATAATGACAAAGGGATTGTCCATTTCAAAGTTCAACAAATGTTGTGATCTGATGAACATGAGCTTATACACTGAAATCTGAGCTAAGGTACATCCATATAAATATATAAATATTAGTCAATAAGTATAGTTATTTTTTTCCTTCCATATCTGCATTACAGGTAACGCTCACTCAAGGATGATTTAGAACAACTAATCAATAACGACAGAGTATTAGAAAGGTTATTTGATCGAGAACTACTGAGTGTAAAGCAAGAAAGGAAGGATGACAGAGTAAAGAATAGTGATGGGTTCAATTGGCTTGATAGGATAGGTTTTCCCAGAAAAATGAAAAGAGGAGCAAAAGTATGTATCCCACTGGGTTTTTTATCCTTACTATCAATCCAATTAATCAACAATCATAAAGATATATACAAATGGATGATAATTGCAATCGATATGATGGCTGGGTCAGGAGTGGTTCAAGACTCAGTACGATAATACTACCTTCGTCTTGAGGAGGAGTATGAGAAGGATAAAAGAATTAAGAATTAGTTAAACTGTTGTTAGTTAAATTAGTTAGTTAACTAACCAATAGTGTTGGGTTGTAGTATATAAATGATATGGCACCACTCCAAACGTAAGGACGACGGATTTCTTCGTCATCTAGCTGATTCTTTACAATGGAAGAAATTTGACGAGGTTCATCCCAAGTTTGCATCTGAACCTCGTAATGTGAGACTTGGTTTAGAAACTGATGGATTCAATCCGTTTAGTCAGCAATCTCTATCTCATAGTACTTGACCAGTGATTGTTATACTGTACAACCTTCAACCTTGGATGTGTATGAAACAACCAAATTTCATGTTGTCTCTTTTTATTTCCGGTCCGTCAGCTCCAGGGAATGATATCGATGTATATCTTCAACCGCTTATTGATGAACTGAAGATTTTATAGACAGATGGTGTTACTACTTTTAATGTGCGTACGCAGAAATCTTTTCAGATGTTTGCATCACTTCTATGGACGATACATGATTATTCAGGATATGGTGATATATCAGGTTAGAGCACTAAAGGAAAGTTAGCTTGTTCAGTATGTAAGAATGATACCAAAAGTATTCGTTTAGAGCATGGAAAAAAAGAAAATTTTATGGGACATCGTCGATTTTTAGATATGAAACATTATTATAAGAGCGATAAAAAAAGTTTCAATAATCAGATCGAGACTCGAGTCGCCCGAAACGTCTGACGGGTTTCGAAATATATAGTTAAATTTATCCATTTCGAGATTCAGTAACTTTTGATAAAACCTCGAATGTACCAAAAGATTGTAGATCGACGAAAAGAACAAAAAAAATACCAATGCCTAAAGGATGGAAAAAAATGAGTATTTTTTTTGAATCACCGTATTGGAAGATATTGCTTTTACGGCATAATATTGATGTTATGCACACCGAAAAGAATGTATGTGTTAACATTTTGAATACGATTTTGGTAATGGATGGTAAAATGAAAGATAATTTGAACGCGAGGTTCGATTTACAATCGATGGTAATCCAAAAAGAACTTCATCCTATTCGACGAGGAGAAGAATGGGACATTCCGACTGCGTATTTCAATTTGACAACGAAAGAAAAAATATTATTTCTGTCAGTCTTTCAATCGCTACGACTCCCCGATGGATATTGTTCCAACATTTCTAGAAACGTTAAAATAAAAGAGAGAAAATTTATCGGATTGAAAAGTCATGATTGTTACGTTATAATGCAACAGTTACTTCCTCTTGCATTACGCAAATCGACAAAACCTGTAGTGACTTCGGTTCTCGTTGAACTTGATATTTTCACGATATTTGTTCGAAAGTGATCGATGTCAAACTTATGGAACGATGGAAGAAAAGAATTATATACATTATAAAATCTTGAGAAAATCTTTCCCCCGGGTTTTTTTACTGTAATGATTCATTTCACGGTCCATCTAGCAACCTGGTGAGACATGCCTGATTACGTCAATCACTCTCAACAATGTCCTTCAACAAGAACTAGGGTTCCATCGCTTTA
The DNA here is from genome assembly GCA_001185155.1 of Zostera marina. Taxonomy (NCBI): domain Eukaryota; kingdom Viridiplantae; phylum Streptophyta; class Magnoliopsida; order Alismatales; family Zosteraceae; genus Zostera; species Zostera marina. The sequence continues at coordinate 472,379 of LFYR01000129.1, read as the reverse complement.
CGTCGGACCCCAGAAGGCATCCACGGTGCGGAGCAAGTGTCTACGTCAGTACTCAAGGCAATACCTGGGAATCGCCGACTGGGACTACCAAGTCGTCGATTCCAGGGGTGCGTCGCCAACTCCGGACAGGGCACTAGGGTCTGGTAGACCGAGGACCTGACCCCAAGGGAGTCGGCGACTCCACCTCTGAATCGGCGACTCCTATACCTGAGTCGCCGATTCCCAGACGTTACTTGGGAGGGCCTACGTCGTTATAGCATCCTTAATTGGGCACCATAATGGAGTGGGCCCCACGCTAATGAATGGGGAAACGTCCCTAGGACCCTATAAAACGGGTCCTAGGGGTGTCCTCCATTCTCATCTCCACTTGACCACTCACACTCCACACTAGAGCATCCAGGAGCCCGAATCGCCGCCTCCCACGTGAGTCGCCGATTCCCCTCCTTTTCTGCAAGTATTTGACGTAGAGCGCGCGTCGTGGACTCCAAAGCCTCTGGCCCTTCTCGCAACCCCGTGAGCCCACTAGTAGCAGATTCCGTGTTTCATCAGCTGGCGCCGTCTGTGGGACATCGAACCACGATATCCCATCATAATCGCGAAATTTTCTTCGCAAAGTTCGGCCTGATTTCCCTAGGGAGATCGCTAACTTTGTGTCAAGGATATCGCCAATTCATACCAGGAATCGCCGACTCCACTTAGTGAGTTGACGGTTCAGGGAATACTCTGTTAGCTAAGAGTGTTGCCCACAGCCAGACCCGATAGAAAAACTGCCTAAGGCCAGTCGCCGATTCCACTATCGTGTGTCGCCGATTCCACTGTGAATCGTCGACTCCACCCGGTGAATCGTCGACTCCACCTGGTTTTTTCTCTCGGGCCAGTTCTAGCAAATACTTGCGTTCTAGTTGTAGTTCGCTTTTGTCGTCCAATGGTATCTGAAAAGCAAAAGCACGACTACCATTTGAGGAACAAAGTTAAATCCTCAATGATGCCCGGAGGGGCACAAATTGAGCTTCCTCAACATGACAGGCCAATAGTGTCAGAAAGGTTCGAGGATGCTCAAACTGACATACCCCTTCAGGTACCATCCATTCCTCTCACTCTAGAAACGAGGATGGTTAACTTCATGGAGACCATGGAAAGAAGAATTAACAACCTCGAGAAAGCGAGGAGTCAGAGGACCATCACCCGCGAAGGAGCAGGCGAATCGACCTCTCACTATTCTCCATCTGTGGAGAAAAAGAAGAAAGGTCCAGAACCACCAAAATCAAAAGCTGGACCTAGTAAGAGTCGCACTGACAAGACTCTTACAACACGGTTCGTGGAAGATCTCCGTCGGAAGCTGGCCGACAATCCAGTCGCCAGCAGCCCGATCGAGTTCTTGAGAATCAAAAGCGCTCCTTTTCATGAGGACCTTTTGAAGGTATCTTTTCCACCAACCTGGCGGGTACCCAGGGTAGAAGCGTACGATGGTTCGGGTGATCCAAAAGATCACATCAACCTCTACCTTAATGTCCTGGAACCGCAAACTACCGATAACGCGATGTTGTGTCGGGCATTCCCCGACACTCTCAAGAACAGTGCCTATCGGTGGTTTTCCGGTCTGCCAGCTGGATCAATCTTCAGCTTTGTGGACCTCTCATCCAAATCATCGTCCAACATGTGGGAATGATCAGGATCAAACACAGTGCCAATGCACTGCTAGCACTACGACAAAATAAGCTGTCGTTGAGGGATTACACGATCAAGTTCACTTCAATGATGACCTAATCCCGAGTCTGGCCATAGCGGGGTACGTGAATGGACTAGTACCCTACTCCCCTCTGGTCCAGCATCTTACGCTCCATAAAGTGGAGACTTTACCTGACCTCTTTCAGCGAGCTCAATCATTCATTGAGGTGGAAGAGCAAAATGAAAATAAGCTAGTGGAACTTGAGGGCACTAGCTTCAAAAAACCAAAGTTCGAGAAGAAGAGCTACAACGGGAAGAACAATTTTCGTGGCTCCTCGAACAAATACACTGACAATGCGGCTAATTCCTTCAAAAAGGAATGGAAGCCCAAATGAGATAACAAAGTGTATCAAACAACTACCAAACAGCCGCCAAAAGGTCCACCTCAACCATGGAAAGATTGGACCCCATAACAATCAATAAAGGCGAGCTGTTTGAGAAACTAAAGAATGGATCGGATCTGCCCACTGCTCGTTCTTTGGACCCTGCAACGAAGGGTAGCTGTAAAAAAGGTGGAAGATTCTTTAAATTCCACAAGGACCACGGCCACCTAACAGACCACTGCAGGGAGTTCTTGCTTTATGTCGAGCAACTGGTCTCGAAGGGTGAACTTGGCAACTTTGTAAAAGGATCCCGAGGACAGGACGGTTGCAAGTCTGACCCGAAGGGGAAGCGTCCACGCTCTCCTTCGCCGGACAGCGACAGTAGCGAGGACCGCCAACGGAAAACCATCAATATGATATTCGGTGGTGGATCCGTTGGCCAGAATAGGGGATATTCCCAGAAGGTGCTGATGTCACAATAAACACCTCGCGACAATGGGAAGCGGGCCCGGGAAGAGAAGTCGATATACTTCTCTGAAGAGGACCTGGACGATGTGCTGCAACCTCACGAGGACCCACTCGTGATTCAAGCAGACATCGGTCCCACTTCCCGTGTTGAGAGGATGATTGTCGACAACGGCAGTTCCGCGGACATCCTCTATATGGACACCTTCACCAAGATGGGCTTTAAAAAGGAGGATTTGTCTCCTTGCAAGGAAGCCATCTACGGATTTACTAACGTCGCCGCCCCAGTGGCCGACATTATTGACCTGAAGGTCTCCATTGGATCCCGACGAGGGAGGGTTAGTCGAACATGTTGTTTTATAGTGGTAGAAGTAGAATCCACTTTTCACGGCATCTTTGGATGACCCTTCATTCATGGGATCAAAGCAGTCCCGTCTTTTTATCACCAGTGCATACGATACCCAGTCAAAGGGATCGTCGCAACTGTCAAAGGGTCACAAAAAGATTCTAGACAAGGGTATAAAAAGGCAACCCAGCTGGTCAGGCTAAACAACATGCTCGTCCACGCCCCACCCGACAACGGGGAGAGGGAAAAATTAAAACCCTTAGGTGAGACTGAAATGTACCAGCTGGAGGGGTGACACGTGGCACTAGGAAAAGGGTTAGCCCCCGACCTAAGGGCCAAGCTTGTGACTGTCCTGACGGAGCACCAGGACAGGTTCGTTTGGGAGGGTGAGACTCCGACACAGATTGCGCGTCAAATCGTGACGCACAAACTCAATGTCGACCTATCCATCCCAACTCGTCCCCAAAAGCGTCGAGTGCTCACTTCTGACAGGCGGGAAGCCGCCAACGAAGAGATATCAAAACTTCTGAATGCTGGACACATTCGAGAGGTTCGATATCCAACTTGGTTGGCATACCCCATCCTTGTCAAGAAGCCCAATGGCAAGTGGCGCATGTGCATTGATTTCACGGATCTCAATAAAACATGCCCCAAGGATAGTTACCCGCTCCCGTCTATCGACGAACTAGTCAATGTAGTGTCTGGTAACGAACTCCTCTCTATGATGGATGCCCACTCAGGATATAACCAGATCCTGATGAAGAAAAAACATCCTTCATCACGGACTCAGGGACATTCTGTTATAAAGTGATGCCATTCGGCTTAAGGAATGCTGGGGCTACATTCCAACGCTTAATGGACAAGGTTTTCGTGGACCAGATCGGGCACAATGTTTCCGCTTATGTTGATGACGTCCTGGTCAAATCATCAAGTGTGGAAAAGCACCCCGAGGATCTGAGAGAAACCCTTAGGACATTAAAGCAATACGGAATGAAGCTTAATCAAGGAAGGTAAGTTCCTTGGTTTCTACGTAGGTCAGCACGGGATTAAACCAAATCCCGACAAAATCCAAGCAATCCTTGATATGGAAGCCCCCCGCACAATCAGAGATGTACAAAGGTTGAACGGTCCAATTAATGCGCTCAGTCGTTTCATATCACAAACAGCTGACAAATGCAAACCGTTCTTCTAGCTACTAAAAACTGTGGCTAATGGTAGTATCACTTGAACGCCGGAATGTGAGGAGGCATTTACAAAGTTAAAAGCACATATGTCCTCACTTCCTATGCTGACCTCATCCAAGGATGGGGAAGACTTGTACTTGTACATAGCGGCCTCAGAAGAAGCCGTAAGTGCAGTCCTTATCGCACAAAGAAATAAAGACCAGGTCCCCATTTATTACCATTCGAGACGACTGTAAGAAGCAGAAATACGATATTCTCCAATTGAGAAGATCGTATACGTTGTGATCCATGATTGTCATCGCTTTCAAGCCTACTTCTTGGTGCACACGATCGTAGTACTTACATCGTGAACCTTACGCCATCTACTCCACAAGCCAGACATATCGGGAAGGTTAATTAAGTGGGCAATCGAGCTCAGTGAGTTCGACTTGGATTTCCGACCAACCACTGCCATCAAAGGGCAAGCCGTGGCAGATTTCATTGTCGAGCTCACACCATCGAACCTAACCCAACCATGGACTGTGGACGTAGACGGTTCGAGTTGCAGCACAGGCTCGGGTATTAGAGTAAAAATCCATAGTCCAGATGGAAAAAATTACGAACACTCGATACGGCTTCACTTCTCGGCGTCTAACAATGTCGCGGAATACGAAGCAGCCATACATGGCCAAAAGCTGTTGCGAACTCTCGGCGCTGAGAAAGTCACGCTTCGCACTGGCTCGGCAAACCACTGGTGAGTTCGCCTGCAAGGAACCACAAATCACGAAGTATGTGGAAGCAATGGTGAAACTCACCAAGCAGTTCGCTGAGTTTAAAATCGAGCAAATCCCTCGAACTCAAAACACACCCGTCGACGCCCTAGCACGACTAGCATCGGCCTGGGAGGGAGGTCAGTGTGAAATTCTGGTAGATTCTGTACTCCATCCCTAATGCCAAATATTGAATGTCAGATCCGATCCCCAGGAGGATTGGAGACAACCAATACTGGCATTCATTCAGAATGGGTACTTCCTGACAATAGAGGCGAGGCCAAAAAATTGCAACACAAGGCAGCCAAGTACTGTGACGTCGGAGGACTTCTTTACAAAAAGTCCTTCGACAACCCGTTGCTACGCTGTTTGGCCAAGCCAGATACGAATAGGGTTATCCAGGAAGTACACGAAGGCTCGTGCGGACTCCACGAGGGAGGAAGAGCACTAGCCTTCAAAATCATACGGCTGGGGTACTATTGACCCACATTACGGTTAGAAGCTCGCACTAACGTCCGCAAGTGCCGAGCATGTCAGTTGCACAGTCCGATGCAACAAAAACCATCCGCGGACATGACTCCGATCTTGAGCTCGATCCCGTTTGCAAGGTGGAGACTGGACATCGTAGGACCATTCCCACCCTCGACATCCCAAGCTCGATTCATTTTTGTAGCAGTTGACTACTTTACAAAATGGGTCGAGACTCAGGCTGTAGCAAAGATCACTCAAGATGCGGTAGTCAAATTCGTTTACCGCTCCATAGTGTGCCGATTCGGAGTCCCCCAACACATTATCACGGACAATGGTACTCAATTCACAGGGGGGAAATTTTCAAGAATGTGCGAGGATCTGGGAACAAAACTCCACTTCACATCCGTTTACCGACCTCAGGCAAACGGACAAGTGGAGGTAACCAATAAGGCCATCGTACAAGGGCTCAAAAAGAAAATCGAATCGGCAAGAGGGGCCTGGACAGACAAGTTGTGCGAAATCCTATGGGCATATCGCACAACTAGTAAAAACCCCACAGGCAACACCCTCTTCGCTATGACTTATGGAGTGGAGGCTGTCGTACCAATCGAGATGAGTATACTAACATACAAAATCTCGAAGTACGACGAGCAAAACAATGACCAAAACGTAGCAACAGAGCTAGAGTTGAGGGATGAAACCCGTGACGAGGCGGACCTACGGAATGAATCGTACAAGGCAAGTGTATCACGATACCACAATCACCTAGTACGCAAAAAGGTATTTCTGCCGGGAACTCTCGTCACGCGGAATTCTAGCATCACTGAAAGGAATAAACCAAGGAATAAGTTGTCATCCAACTTCGAGGGTCCCTACATCGTCGAAGTGGAGATAAGGCTAGAAACTTATCGCCTACGGCGACAGGATGGAACAATGGTTCCAAACACCTAGCACGCGGACAACATGCAACAATACTGCGCTTAGTATTCATCCTCCCATTCCTTAGATCCTTTCAGTGTACATAGCAAAATAGAATAGTTAGATTTTATTTTGTAATTTTTTTTTCTTTTTAAAAATAAAAAGTTACACTTCTCTAGTCACCTATTCACGACTCTACCCTAAATTAAAAATCTATTTTGTCGCTTTGGCCTTAATAGATCAGGAATTGTTTTGTCTCTGCGGCCTTAACAATTCAACCCCATCTTGTCGCTATGGCCTCGATGAAGGTTAAAGTTACTCTGTCGCTTTGGCCAGAGGTGAACTACACATTAGGGTACAAATATAGAGTCTCAGGTCACTAAGGAGTACAATCAACAATCCTAACCATAAATAGGTTCATACACCACTCACGGTTAGGGTTTTCAAACACTCAATAATCTATTTTGTCGCTTTGGCCTCAATAGATTAAAAATCGTTTTGTCGCTATGGCCTTAACGATACAACCTCATCTTGTCTCTACGGCCTCGATAAAGGTAAAAAGTTACTCTATCGCTACGACCGGAGTCAAACTACAATCTAGAATACAATTCTAGAATCGTAGGGTCTAGAAAAAATTCTAAGTACTTCCGTTATTTTTTTCGATATTTTTGTTTCAACTTATTATTTCGATCAACTTTGTGAATTTTTATTAATTGTAAAGTTTAATTCATTTCACGAATTTAACCGTAGACTGAGCTACGATTCGGACAACCAAGCCTACGCCAGAGTGACTAGCGATAGGGTTAGAAGAGTCTAATTTACGGCCAGAGCGACTAAATTACGACTCGTGAATCTAGTTTCGGGTCTTAGTTACAATCCAAAGAAATGAAATAAATAAACAATTAAGTAAAATAAGCAAAACAATTCATTAATAATAAGTTCAAAAAGATTACAAAATCATTATAAAAAGTTACAAAATTTTAAGGACTAAAATGATCTACTCTTTAGCAGCTTCATCCTTCATCTTATCCAAAGCATCCTTGTTCTTCTCGAGCTCTTCAGGATGCCGCTCTACCCATGTCATGATGTCCGTGATGTAGTCAGAAGGTAGAGCAGGAAATACGGAAGGTCCAAAGAAGATGAGTTCTTGGAGTTGATCGGATTGGTATCTCACATCCAACTCCAACTCTTCGGCCTTCCCAGAAAATATGGACTTGTCTTTCGAAAGCTCCGAGATCTCCTCTTCCGCGCTAGCAAGTTCACTCTTAAGTTCTGTATTCTCTTTCTCGAGCTGGGCAACTTGTTTCTTCAAATCAGCAATAGTAGCCTCAGATGAGACCACACGCCCAATCTCGCTTCCAAGCTGCGTCTTCAGATTTTCAATTTCTTTAGCAGACCCAGTTGAAGTCTCTTTCATCTCCTTTTGAAGTCTCAGAATCTTTGTAACATATTCATCTATTTCCTTCTGCTGAGACTCGATCGTCTTATCTTTCTTCGGCAGAACATTATCGCGAATGTTATCTAGGCGGGATTTCACATTCTTCAGCTTGGCAAGAGATTTCTCGCTCTCTTTGAACTTCTCATCAAGCTGATTATACTGCTCCTGTATCTTTTCAGTGTCGTGAATGGTATCTACACTGTAGCATGCGTGAGCCATATAGCAAGCCTACGAAAAATCAGAAAAACTTAGAAAAAATAAAAAAATAAAAGGAAAAGTCACTTCGTATGGCATTTACGGCGGTCATGTGTTGGAGTAGCTCGTTCCGAATCCATCGTCCCGGCTTGGCTAGCAAAAGGGACATAGCTTCCGTCCTAACTTGAGGATCGGCGTTGAAATTTGGAAGCTTCACGTCAGAGGTATAGGGCTGGTAGCCAGTAGGTTGGGGCACGGAACGAGAACTTGAACCCGTCTCGAATGACCGTCGGGGCTCAGAAGATCTATTCTTCTTCAATCTTACCAATTTGGCCTCTCGAAATCTTTTGGCCATATAAGGTGGAGCGGCGTCAAAGTATAAAAGCGATCGCTTTTTGCCGCTCAGAATCTCTTTTGCAGTTGGTGGCTTTTGAGCTTCAGCCACGTCTTCAAAGGTAAAATCCTAAGCGAGGCACTCATATGCACTCGGTTGGGGTCATTCCATTTTTCCCGACTCCCGGGAAGAAACTCAGAGGTGACAAACAAAAACTCCCTCTTCCACGAGCCAAAGTTGGAAGGTAGGTCGTCGACGACATTCTTATCGAAGTTACATCGCGTAAATCCAACCCAACTAGACTCGGGCTTTCCAGCCTTGCAAAGCTTGTAATAGTTCAGAAACAAGCTCGCAGAGGGAGTTAATCTCAAACTCCAACAAACATTCAGAAACCCCCTCAGGGTCACGAAGAATCCCGCCGGGAGTTGCGACAGAGACACTTCAAAAACAAGCAGTATCTCACTCATTATCTCCGGAATTGGAAGCTCTGGAAAATTCTTGAAATAGACCCTCGGAAGAGTCTGGAATCCCAATGGTGGAAGACTTGCAGGCTGATATTGCGATACCCAGAATCGCACGTGCCCAAAAATCCTCATCCCCAACAACAGGTTTCGAGCCTCGCTCGCAGTAAGGATGGATGAGGGGTGCAACTCGCCCATATTCTCCAAAGTTGTGCTTGTCATAACTTGCTCATATTCGCCGTCCCCAGAGCGGCCTACTGGGAGCAACCTTGGAGCACCATTTAGGGCAAATTCACAGTGAGCAAACCCAATTGGGTTTGACGTTCCAACATAAGAATTAAAATCGAGGCACGGATCTCGATTTCTGTCCAAGTCCACTGGGGTGACGGAGTTCGTTCAATCAAGCGCCGGCTTGCTCTACGACGCGGGCTAGGAACATCGCGATCAACATACAAACTTTCATCGAAATCAACATCGAGGGGTACGCGGATCTCCTCCTCTTCCGGCACATGGACTTTGCCTTTGCCATGTCCTCGCCTTCGTTTTCTCTTCTTAGAGCCATCACCCTCAGGTGGTCTCTGGTTAGGATTCAATCCAGAAACAATGTGACCCTCGGCACTCACAACCAATGGGCCAGGTTGGTATGCAGCAGATGCATCAATATCAATTGGAATCGTCGACTCAAGCACTTTAGTCACCGATTCAACAGGTAGAATCGACGAGTCACGGCGCGCAGTCGCCGATCCAGTAGCACTTGAGCTCTGGCTTCGCCTCTTGAACGAGGTTCCCTTCACGGGCCCAGTCTGTATCGACGACTCCACATGGGGAATCGCCGACCCAGAGGTCCCGAGAATTTCCCCGTGTTCAAGAGGCCCTTCAGGAACGACTACAAGGTCCCTGCTTGGAATCGCCGACTCCGCAAGGGGAATCGACAACTCCGGCAAGGCACCGAGCAGTTCGTGCACAGAAGCACTCAAGTCATCAGCACGAGATGGAACGACCGGAGTCGCCGATTCAACCACTCTGGGAGGAGGGGGAATCGGCGACTCAACGGTGTTCAACACCTCGTCGAGTCCTTCCACGACCATCTCATCTATAAACGCCGCGGTCTCTGTCTCCTTCAGGGAAACTACGGTGGAATCAGGGCTAGCTATTGCACTGGAATCGGCGCTTCAAGAGTTTGAACACTACGGAAGCGGCGATTGCAAAAACTAGGGTTTTAGGCGATTCAGAAGGGGAAAAATTGTTGTGAGAATTGGGGGAAATTCTTCACTATTTATAGCCCCTGGGAAAATTGCAAAAACCCCCCAGAGAATCCGAAAATTGCAAAGAAAGAGATCGGAAATTGATCTCCACATCCCCGATATCACGCCGGAATCGACGATTCCACAAGGGAGTCGCCGTTTCCGGACACTATCTCGCAGTGCTGTGAGATTTTTTTCCTTATTTGGAGATTTTGCATATATTCCCCATTATTTCTCCAAATATTTCAAGGATCTTCTAAAAAGATCCGACAGTTCACAATAGGAGTCGCCGATCCAGATGGGTAAAATTCAAAATACCCCCCGCAGTTACCCAAACTTTAGGAGTCGCCGATTGGGGCTTCCAATCGCCGACTCAGGGTAAAACACCAACAAAACTGCCCCAAGTGCATGTTTTCGAAGGGGAGTGTAAAAAACTCTCCCGGCATTTCTGTCGCTCCGGCCAGAAGTCTAATTTACGTCCAGAGTGGCAAAATTACGACTTGTGAATCTAGTTTCGGGCCTTAGTTACAATTTAAAGGATAATTTATATGAAAATCTAACAAAGGAAAAACAAAAGTGGCACATTGACAGATAGGCAAATACTCAGACAAAAGTAGCACATTTTTGCAGGTACTTAGGGCGGAATATCACAAATTCTCCCGACACTTCTGTCGCTTCGGCCAGAAGTCGTCAAAAAATTTGAGCACGGTAAAATCAGTCGCTTCGGCCAGATTTACCAAGGACAAATTCGAGCAAAGGAAGGGCATCACGAAAGGTAAAATCTCACGGTAAGTTCAATAAGTAAATAAAAATATGCGTTTTGGACTAATATAATTGTTTTGCAGAGTGTTTTCTCTTTCGCAGGTTCGATTCCGCAATCTTGGTCAGGATCAGATTCTGATAGTGAATCTGTAGCCTTGACCGAAATCAGATTGTAATAGTGAATCAGCAGGTCCTGTAACCTTGGCCAGGATCAGATTCTCATAGTGAATCTGTAGCCTTGGTCAGAATCAGACTCTGATAGTAAGTCGATCTGTCTCGTCGCTTCGGCCGTGATAGACCAGAGGTCATTTTGACGCTTCGGCCATAATGATCTCAAGGGGGGAGTATCACAACCTCCCCGACACTTCTGTCGCTCCGGAAAGAAGTTGTCGAACTCCGGGAGGAGTATGACAAACTCTCCCGACACTTCTGTCGCTTCGGCCAGAAGCTGTCACATTTTGAGCATGATAAATCTGTCGCTTCGGCCTGATCAATCAAAGATTTATTGAGCATAAGGAGGAGCAGCAACAGAGGCAGCTCCACACGGCAAGGTCAGTAAATCAATAAGTATATCCTTTAAACTGATATAGTAGTTTTGCAGGTTGTTTTTGTTTTGCAGGTATGATTCTGTCGCTTCGGCCAGAATCGGATCTATTTTGTCGCTTTGGCCTTAATAGATCCAGGTCCATTTTGTCGCTTTGGCCTTAATGGACCAAGAATTATTTTGTCACTTTAGCCTCAATAATTCTTCTATCTTGTCGCATTGGCCTTGATAGACTTGGAGATCATTTTGTCACTTTTGCCTTAATGATCTCGACCCACCTTGTCGCTTTGGCCTTGGTAGGGTAACCGTCGTTGCGGACATAAAGTCGCTCTTGATCAGGGTGGACTATAAACATTAGTTCTGATATTGAACTAGATTCTGATAGTGAATCAATAGATTCTGTCGCTTCAGCCAGAATTAGGCTCTGATAGTGAATCAACCCATTTTGTCGCTTTGGCCTTAATGAACGGGAATTATTTTGTCGCTTTGGCCTTAATAATTCCCTCTCATCTTGTCGCTTTGGCCTTGATGACACAGCAAAAGTCTCCCTTGATCAGGGATGGACTATAAACACGTAGTTCCGTTGGCCTGGAACTAGATTCTGATAGTGAATCGATCCATCTGATAGTGCATGGATACGGAGTCATTGTGTCGCTGTGGCCGCAATGATTCGATCCCATCTTGTCGCTTTGGCCTTGATGCGGATCACACAAGACCTTGCTTGGGGGGGATACTGGTGGTACACGCATGTTTCTTGTGTTCTCTTCAGGGGGGAGTACTGGTGAGACATGTCTGATTACGTCAGTCACTCCCAGCAATGCCTTTCAACAAGGACTAGGGTTCCGTCGCTTTACGTCGGACCCCCGGAAGGCATCCACGGTGCGGAGCAAGTGTCTACGTCAAGTACTCAAGGCAACACCTGGGAATCGCCGACTGGGAATACCAAGTCGCCGATTCCAGGGGTGCGTCGCCGACTCTGGACAGGGCACTCGGGTCTGGTAGACCGAGGACCTGACCCCAAGGGAGTCGGCGACTCCACCTCTGAATCGGCGACTCCCATACTTGAGTCGTCGATTCCCAGACGTTACTTGGGAGGGCCTACTTCGTTATGGCACCCTTAATTGGGCACCATAATGGAGTGGGCCCCATGCTAATGAATGGGGAAACGTCCCCAGGACCCTATAAAAGGAGTCCTAGGGGTGTCCTCCATTCTCATCTCCACTTGACCACTCACACTCCACACTAGAGCATCCAGGAGCCCGAATCGCCGCCTTCCACGTGAGTCGCCGATTCCCCTCCTCTTCTGCAGGTATTTGACATAGAGCGCGCGTCGTGGACTCCAAAGCCTCTGGTCCTCCTCGCAACCTTGCGAGCCCACTGGTAGCAGATTCCGTGTTTCATCACAACCGATGTGAAAATAGCTGGACCGGTATATTAATACAATTATAATAAATTATAAATAAATTTATAATTTATATATTTATATATTTTATACAATATATATTCTCATTTTTGGTATCTTCTGACTTTAAAAAATCATGTCACGGTGTGTAGTCACCCGGAAGGTTCTATTGCAGAAAGTTATCTTGCTGAAGAATCAATGACGTTTTGTTCTCGGTTTTTACAAAATGTCGAGACAAAATCAAATCGCCCAGATAGGTATATCGATGGATTTTTAAATGCACCGACTAATATAACGTTGAATAATTTACAACAGAAACAGGTGCATTAATATATATTGTTTGACCTCGAAAGTGTCAAATCATATCGGAATAAAAACTTAAAGCAATTGAAAGTTATGTTTCCAAAATACACGCAGTTACGTTTGGAAAATTTACACTTCAAACAATTCGCAGAATGATTTAAGAAACACATGTCCGAAGTCCAACAATCCGACACAGAATTGAATTCTATTTCGCGCGGACCAAGTTGTTTTGCTTCAATTTATAGTGGTTACATTATGAATGGGTTAAAATTTCAGACATCAGAATTGACAAATCGTAGATCGACGCAAAATAATAGTATTTTTCTTTCTCCTACAACATCAACGTACGCTAAATCTCCGAATGATGCTCCGTTGATAGCAGAAATTGAATATCATGGATTATTGGAAAATGTTTTCGAAGTTTGCTACGATCACACGAAAAAATATTATCTGTTTGAATGTAAGTGGTACGATCCTGGTAAAGCAGGTAAAAAAGTCGATGATTTTGGTGTCGTTTCGGTAAACACAACACGAGGAAAATTTGGAAAGGACCATTTATTTTGGCAAATCATGTTCAACAATGTTTCTACATTAAAGATCCAGTAGAATCTGATTGGAGTTCCGTCCTTAAAATACCAAATAGAGATAATGATCATTGTTGTAATTGAATTTTTAAATATTATATTACAATATAATATTATGTTGATTGTAAATATTTCTTTTTTTCATTAAAAAATGAGTCAATTACTTGCAATCGTCGAACGATATGAACGACTCGAGCGACTAAACGTTATTCAACGTAGTTTTTACAAAAACATAGATTATTATTGTTGTGTTTTTGCTTGTTTCCGTTGCGGAGTCAACGGTCATCATTTTCACGACTGTCCAAAAATATGGTCGAAAAATCCTCAAACAATGGAAACCGTTCAAGTTTTAGTGTTAGGATACGAAGCTAAAGTGTTGAATGACTATGGAGGCACACATTCATTCAAAATCGAATACCACTATTCTGACGACGACTTCGAAGATTTGTTGTGTATGATAATAAAGAATGTAAATTACAATAGAAAAAATGTTTGGTTGTTGTGTCAGACTAAGATCCCGTATACGGGTGTCTGGGTATGTATTTAAATTAACTAATTTTATTTTAAAATTATAATATTTCAGATTATGTTTACGTTCTTCATTCTGGTCGGTGTTATCACACCGTTTATGGCACTAAAGATGGGTACATCTCGTCACTCTTTCGACAGTGGTGGTTAGTTTATTTTTAATTAATTAAATATTATCATGATTTTCTTAAATATTAAATATGTAAATTAGATGCGGAGCCATCCAAATCTATTGAGCCTCCAAAGAAGAAGGGTCGTGGTCGCACAAAAGACCACCTCCATAACCATTCAGAAAAAGGTACAAAATGGAAGGTTATGTTTGACGACACAAACCAAGAGACCGATGAAATGACAAAGAAATTAACCGGACGAATGACTCATTTAGCAAAAGACCATACTCTCTTTCCGTACGACATTGATTGGCGTCATCAACCTAAACATAATTTTCATGACGCGTTGAAAATATTATCTGTAAGTATATTTTTTTTTAAATATTTATTAATTTTTCAGAACTTATAAGTTTTGAATATGTAGGCTAAATATGATTTGAGTGCAACTCCCGCGGCATAAACTTATATCAATGGTAGGTTGAACAAACTCTAGAGGAGCAACCATAATTTATTGGTACAAAAATATGGCGCAGATTCAGTTATGAGTGAAGACGATATTTTAGCAACTCTTCCGCCTTATGTCAGCAAACCTCAATTTTTAAATAAATTGAGACAAGCACGATCGGAAAGAGAAAAGGTATCATGATTTGAATAAATTTATAAGTTATTATTTTTTATAATTTCAGGAAATTTCCAAGATAAATACCTCGATCAAATCAAATGACACATCACGCTGGTTCAAAAGGATTAGCGCAAGACGTCATGAATTGGTAATTCTTAATAATTTATATTTAATTTATTTATATATTAATTGATTATGTTAATATAGAAATAACAAGGAAAGAGTGAAGTCGAAGCATGGTCCGAGACTTTAATAATGACATATAAGAGAAGCGATAAAGTGGTAAGTTTTTTTTTTTAATTATTTTTATTTTTCTATTTTATAATTTCTATTATAATAGTTTTATTTTTAGATTCTTTCAGCAAGAAGCCACCGAATTTATAAAAAGTCAAGAAAGAAAATCTTGGGCTGAAGCAGAATCTATGACTCCAATTGTAAGTTTCATTATTTTTTATTATACATATTTTGCATTTACTATTTATTTATTTTTATAATACAGCAATTTATCGAAGCGACGGTCAACAAAGCTTTCGAGAAAAATAAAAAGAATAGGATATTGGGAATTGGAAAAGCGGCCAGTATGGTTAGTACAATCAACGAAAGATGTGTTTCTCCAAATTGGAAAGGAAAAGATCATGTCTCCGAAAACACGTCTGCTAATGACGATCGAAATATATTAACGGAACAAGTCAAAAACTTGTAGGTATCTTAAATATAATTCATTAATTTTATTGATTATCGAATTCATTTATGTTTTAATTTTCAAAACAAGTATAACGTGATTCAAAAAGGTATCTCGAAATACAAGAAGAAGTTTCAATTAATGAAATCGACGTTCGAACAGATGACTAAAGCTTTGAAGGATTTCGGACAATATTTGACGAACATTGCGTCTACTTCGAAGCCCAGCATACCGTCTGCATTAGAATCAGATAATTCGGATTTAGATTCAGACGACTCAATTTCTGAGGACTGTTGATTTCTGTTAACTTGTATTTTTTTTTCAAACTTCGAATGTTTAACCATTCTGTATTTCAGTTTCTATTTTATGAAAAACATCGATTTCAATTTTAAAATCATCTTTTCAAATATCGTATTCTAATTCAAAAAAATAACGATTCAAACGCTGAATTTAATAGCTTGTTTTTTAAAAAAATTGTACACATTAAACACTCTAGTTTCGTATCTAATACTAAAATTTCATGTAAACTTAATAATTTAAATTAAATAATTTAAAAATAAATGATTAAAAAAATATTTTTAATATTTATTAACATTTGATTAATATTCAATAATTAAAAAATAAATAGATTAAATAAAGAATTTTAATTTTTACCGAAATATAGCTTAATTACTTCAATCCGAAATTTATACGAATTCTCGATTTCACAAAACCTACAACAAATCAACAACACAATAATTAATTAAAAATATATTATATAACTTATTTAAAAACAGTAAATTAATTAATTTAAAATATTTCAATTATTTAAAAACAATAAAAATTTTAAATAAATAATTATATAATTAAAACATTTTCTTAATTATTTAAAACAGTTAATTAAATACAATTATTTAAAACAATAAATTAAAACATTCATTATATAATTAAATAAATAATATTTAATTTAAGTATTAATCTACAAAACTCTACAAATTAAATCAAAATAAACAAACACAAATATAAGAAAACGAAAATTAAATATTGATACAATCATTCATATAGAAAACAAAAATATAAGATAATCTAAAATATAATCATTCATAAAATATTATTTGATATAACCATTCATAAAATATTATTTGATATAACCATTCATAAAATATTATTTGATATAACCATTTCATTTTATTCATAAAATATAACCATTTTATATAACCATTTACTGTATGTTTTTTGCAAATCATTCATAAACATACTAATTAAAACATTCATAAAATTAATCATTCATTCATTCCAGTAAGATTTAAAACAATAAGATTTAATATTCCAGTAACCAACATATAAACATATATGATTTATACAATAACATTTCAAACAATAAGATTTAACATATAAACATATATGATTTAACATATAAATATACACGATTTAATATTTCAAACAATAAGATTTATTCAAACGTATAAACATCGTCTCCTTTTTTATACAATCAAACCACAAATTAATCATTCATTCATTCCAGTAAGATTTATACAATCAAATATATAAGATTTATAAAAAACGGATTAGGCCAAAACCCATCAAACCACAAATACAACACAAAATAGATAAACAGAAAAATATCTAAACAATATGAATAAACATAAAAATAGATAAATATATAAAAAAATAGATAAACATAGATAGATAGATAGATAGATAGATAGATAGAATAAGATTAAACAAACGATACAAAAAAAACAAAAAACAAAAATTACCTTCACAGTTGAGGAATCGAAGTGGAGATCGGCTACCAGCGAGGACACAACGATTGGGAGTGGAGACCTGCGAGGAATCGACGGCGTGACCGGCGAGCGCTGACGGCGACGAGCAGCGGCGGGGAGACAGGCAGAGCGGCGATGGAGAGCAGCGGTTTTAGACAGACGGGAAATGTCTGTCTAGATTTGGGTTTTTTTATAAACTCCAAAACTTACATGGCGGATTTCCGCCATGTAAGTACACTTAAGTTCCGCCGACACTAAAGTGAAAATCCGCCCAATCGAAATTTGGGCGGGCTTTTTCCGTCCGACTCCCCGAATACTTAACATGGCAGACATCCGCCATGTTAAGTCAATTTAATCGGGTAATCGGGTTAATTTTGGAGGGGAATTCAAAATTTTGGGCGGGACTTTTTAGATGGCGGATTTCCGCCATCTAAACACCGCCATCGAAAATAATTTTAAACCGCCATCAAGCTCTAGCTTTTCCTCGGCGGATTAAAACAATTGATGGCAGATTTCCACCATCAGAAAAACTGAATTATTGATGGCGGAAATCCGCCATCAAAAGACCGCCATCTTAGGTCCTTTTTTTTGTAGTGTCTTGTACCACTTTATCAAGGTCTCTTAAGCTATTTCCCCTTTCTTTTATTTTTTTTCTCTGATCTTTCTAGATATTGTATCATTCCCGACCCTAGATGCTTGGGCTTAGGGATCGTGATGTTAACCCTTTTATTATCCTTATAATTTATCCATTTCTCTAATTAATTTCAAACCAGTCCATCCTCTGTCATCTAGACTTCCGGTGAGGTATTTGACCTTCAAACATTTTGTAGAGTCGTCATTTATCTAGTTAAGCATTTATGCTTCAATCCAACTAAAAAATTCACAGTTAGAGTGCACACGATAAAAGATACACTTAGACGTTGACGGTTTTGTCTGCTTTGCCATGTCCTTTGTTTTCCTCCCGTGTCAAAATTTTGTGACTTAAATTATTCCTAACACATCATAAATTTAATATCATATACTTACTCAAGTAATTCTGATCTGGAGCAGTGTATCAGGGTCTCGTTCGTACATGGTCAACCTTCAATGTTCTGATACCAAGTGTAACATCCTGTAAATTTATAAATTTTTATTGCAGTTTTCCCCCCTCTAATTATAAATCTCAAATCGCAAATCGTATGACCTGTAATCGCAAATCACAAAAGAAATCGCAAATCACAAATCATAACTGACCTGTAATCTCAGAAGAATCGCTCCCGGAAGAATCGATCACGCAGAGCAATCGCGGAAGACGACGCGGAATAGACGCTCGTGGAAGCAGCAACAGGAAATCCCGGAAATAGCAGCAGACGATCACGGAAATAGCAGCAGACGATCGCGGAAATAGCAGTAGACGATCGCGGAAATATCAGCATGCGATTTGAGGAAATTTCCGTTTGGCAATCGACGAGAAATTTCCGTGAATTTCTAACAAGAAATCGATTTGAGGAAAGAAAAACGAAATTAACAGTGAAGCGATAAATCTGATACCATCTCAGAAATGCTTAACACTCATTAACATTCAATCAAATTCATTAAACCTATCCAACAATGTAAAATACAATTTTATAGTGTTTAGAGTTTAACTAACCCAATCACTAACTAACCATTACACATTAACTATAGTAAACTAACTATTAATTGTTGATATATCTTCTAATAGTTTATTATTTTAAACATTTAGCTGGAAGCCATTATACATAGTTCAAGGTTCTAAAACATAAGACGTGAAAACGATAATGATGGGGGTGAAACCCGACCAGTGCTCCAAGACGCGCAAGCAAGCGCCAAGCGGGGAACTCCGCGGGAAACCGGACCGGAACTCAAGTGCGCAGAGCTCTGCTTCGCTAGGAATCCTTTTGCTCCAAATGACCTTCCCTTAATGAGTGGGGGGTGCCCTCTATTTATAGGGGTTCTTATGGGGGTAATATGGTCATTTTGGCAGTAACCGCCTAACTGCCAAACTGATCAGATCGGG